>DWLI01004133.1:0-11127 GCA_018249915.1 Cecropterus dorantes dorantes
TTTCGAAGTAATTTCTTTTTGAAACGTGGGTTGAACTTGGGGTTTGGTTAATGTTATATGATGGTATAATCGTAGATATTTCACGCAATATAATAATCGTTGAAATTTCACGCATAATTCCAATAAATATTATCCATAAATCTATACTCTATACTATAAAGCATTAAGTTGGTTTGGTTGAACGGGCTAATCTCAGGAACTACTGATTCCAATTTAAAAATTCTTTTGTATCGAATAGTCCATTTATTGAGTAAGGCTATAGCCTTACTTAATAAATGAACTACAAAGACTACAAATAATGGACTACAATAACACCACGCTATGATTGTTTTATTTTCTTATTTAGTAGCGGGTAGAACCGCGTAGCACACCTTGTTATCAAAAAAATTATAATAAACTGTTTTGAATGCCTAAAATGTACCACCAGTTTGAAAGGTTTCGCTATGGGGAAGAAGCTGCGCAAAGAATTTATATAGTACCAATTAGATATTATACCGGAAAGAATAAGGTTGTGGTAAGGTGGTAAAACGCGGAAGAATGTTGTTGCCGGCTTACTTTCATGATGCGGCTTCATATAGAGCCGCTGCTCTATATGAAGTCGCCTACGCATAGACTTTCAGGTGAAATGTTTCCAAGAAAAATACGTACATAAGTAAAATGACAGATATTCCGCTAGGAGATTTCTTTCTCATGTCACTTGTTATATTATTAAATGTGCATGTAATTTATAACAGTAAACCCTTTCAATAATCAGTATGAAGATAAGATTATATGAGACCTCCCTTAAACATGATATACGTGAATTTATATCCTACAAAGTTATTTAATTTCACAAAATAATCAAGCATCACAATAGTTAACAATGTTACAGACATTTCTTATGCAGATATCTGAAACAGTTTCGTAATGTCCTGGCCAGCTTAGCGAAGTTTTTGTTACCTTCTCAAATAAACGGTCCGCGTACTGAAGTCGGGTACTGCAGAATAGTTTATGAAGTAGAAATTCGATAACGTTGAAATTCCACTCTGCAAATACCGTCGAGTTGTCGTTTTAACGTGCTACTAGTCGTTCTGTGACATACGGCCCGTAAGAACGTGCAACACGAAAATGATGAGAGTGCTGCTATAGTGGATTACATAATATACGAGTATGTCGTTTAAAATTTAGAAAATTAAAATTAAAAATTAATTAATTTTTAAAATTTAAAATTTTTGTTTAGAATTCGTTTCGTTAACCCCAAACGATGGGGCTGGATTCGCTAAACGTGTATTTTTTTGGTTTGGATGAGAATGATTAACTTACCGATCTTTATAAAATAACATGGCAGACTTTTCAAAATGGCGGATATATTATTTTTATGCACCTACATATTAGAATACTAGAATACCAGAAAGCTTTCTTTTACTTTTCAACCGCTTCTTAAAAAAGGATAAAGGTTGTATGTAAGGCTGCTTGTATTTTTATGTAAATTTATCTACGTTATATTTTTATACAGATTGTTAAATAAATAATATCTCAACGAAGGTTAATTTATTTTATTTTATTTTGCTTTTTAAATGATACAGGAAATATCACCTATTACAATTTTCTTACTGTTCCTCATCTTCCTCTATCTCTATTTATGTTACGTCCTAACCGATATAGTCAATTTGACCGTATGTTAAGCGACACATTGATAGCTTTCAAACCTGACCCGAGCTTGAGTGTTTGTCTACATGTCTTTGTATCAATGGCTCCTGCGACATAGCTCTCCTCAGAACAAAAAATGGATTAAAATTAAATACTGTATTAGAAAATCTACGACCACTCTTTCCCACTTTAAACACTAAAAACGTCCATCGAAGAATCTTATCCGAAGAGCCCCGTTTGCCAAGCAGCGAAGAGTTTGCCAAGCATTGAAACTGTAAGTACCTACAGAAATTTTCACCAAGTGAACTCGAAAACTAACATGAGACGCGTACGTAAAGTTTGAGTGAAAATATTTATTGTAACTGAATTTGATCCGACAGGGTTAAGTTGAGCAAACAACCCTGTACGTGGGAAATATTTTTGAATGTTGTTGTTATAATATTTACTTTGTTTCGGTTATCATTTTGCATACTAGGGTTGTTGGTTTAGATTACCTTAGACCATCGCCGTTTCATTTTTCTTGACTGTAGTGTAGAGATATAAGGAGTCTTAACATCTAAAGGTAAATACAAAGCATTCCGACTTAGCGGTCATAGTGCATTTGTGGTCAACGTCAGGTAAGATTCCAATACAATTTGGAATTGATTTCAGACCTGGCAGATAAACTCGTTAGCTTGTCGTTTATTCCAATAATAAAAAAAAATGTAACATAATTATTTTTTTCACATTATGTTCAGAAGTCATTTTCATTTGATACTCGTATGGGTAGTCATAAAGTAATAGGTCAGCATGGTAAGGGGTCATGTAGGACTTAGAATGAATCATTACGCTAATCATGCATTGTCGTCCAAATTAAGTGTAATAAAAATTTCAACTTCATCATTTGGGTTAAAATTCTGTTGCAAAATGTAACCCTTACATACATGCAAACTAACAAAACTACATAAAATTTGGTAGAAAATATGTTGCTATACTGACTAGGACTGGAAAATATGTTGCTATACTGACAGAGGACTACAAAAACTAGTTAAGTAATGTTTATTAAAGAGGAAATCAACACGTGAACTCTGAAAATCCTAATACCAAACCAGACTACAATCGCCCAGAGAATTAAGAGTATAAACAGTTTAAAACACGGTTTCAATTTGTTGCAGCGCATAAAGAGCGAAACAACGGTCACTTACTCGTTACTAACCATTCAGAACGTAACAGCAACGTTCAACCGATTTGCATAGGAAAGTGTGGCCACCAGAGGGCCGCGAAAACAAACCGGTAACGCGATCTTGTTTTAAACAAACATCTGAAGCGATTTTTAAATGCACGGGAGCTAGGTTAAGCGTTTAACTTGAAACAAAGGTACATTTTATCGAAGTGGACTGTAGGTATGCTCATTTCTTTTAATATATAGAACAATTATAAAATTTTCAAGGCTCACATAAAACGAACAGAATTTTAATCAATTTTTATTAATCACACAGTCATAAAGATTAATAAAAACAAAGAATTTTAAATGCGTAGAATTGGTCAAAGACATGACATACATTTATACGTTCAACTTCTTTTTCCACATGATTTTTTTAATAATAATCAAATTAATCACTTAAATCATTTTCAGGATAGGATTGAAAAACATATTCAAAAAAGTCTATTTCCCAATGATATATTAAAACTTGATCTTTCAAGAAGGATCTTTCTGCAGCCGAGCTCTCGGTCTGCAAAAGTATTAAGTCCGCCACAAGTTCTTGTGTCCCAGGCGCTAGTGAAAACAATAATAATAAAAATATATTCTTAGCGCCTTTATTCCTATCTCAGTTTTCCTAGGCCGCAAGATATAAGCGAAGGCGATTAATACACAACAACCTTCGATGCAACCCTTTATATCTTATTGCTGAGTCTGTGCTGTTTTCTAAAAATAGGCTTTAAAACTTAAAGCTTTAAAACAGTGGTCAGCCATTTTTTTGGCAACACGGACCACCTAGAAGCTGCAATAGGTAACGGTCGCATTTATCATACCGTATCAATATAGTCAGCGAAAAAAAGAGCAAACAAGAGCATTCATCAAGATCAAGAAAATTGGACAATGAAAAAGAAGCAGTAGTCAAAGAAAATATTCTCTACTGATTTGGTCATCAAAAACAGATTTTGCGACAGAACACTGCGAGTTATCAATCGCTGTGCTCTTAGACATTGCTCCAAATGCAAATTTAATTAATGTGAAGCATTTAAAAATGCGCAGTAAACTATAGAATAAAACAACTATTAGGAATCCACACTGGGTTCTCTAAATAAATTAAAATTCTTGTTTAGGGTCTAGGTGTTCCCGGGTGAATTTTTTAAGTATTTCCAAGTACAGACAGAACCCTACTGAAGATCGTTTATAATGAAAGTGTTACTATTTAAAGATTGAAATAGAAGTTGCCCAAGTCGACCACAAAGAGTCTCTTTATCAATGAGTTTCAAAAGCCTTGAGAAAAAGCAGCCAATACACCGTCATCACAAAACACCGTCTCGTATAAAAGCTGTGAATAGAATAATTTACATTTCATTCAAAAATGTGACCGAACTTTTCCTTGTAAAGTTTCTCTACTATCTCAGTGTAGTCCCTGACACAACAAAAGACGAGATATTTCAAAGCGTAATCTTTAAGACGACTCCTATTGTAAACCAAAATGTGGGTAAATCTGTATGAAATATAATAGTTTATCTGATTCTTCATGACTTTAATCCTTATGTATAAAATACTCTGTGTATTTACAAGATAATAAAATGCTGTTTAAAAATGATATATGCAAATTTAATATAATTTCACTTTTCACTGGATTCTAGCTTAAATTCAAAATCTAAATCCGCTTTTTGGTAAATAACTGCATACAAGAAGAAGCACATAATGCTCAAAATTTATCTTTCCAATATTTTTGTACTGTCAAACCATTTTGGCTATGTCTGTTTACAATTATAGATTAGTTAACAAAAAAGTCCTATAATTTATTTTCTACCTTGGATTATTTTATATCTCTTATAATTTTCTTACATGAAATTCTTTCTTGCCCTCTTATTTTATAGTCGTAGCTAAATTTACAATAAAACTATTTCATAATAAGATATTTCTACTCGGGATTAATAGCCCATCATTCGCCTGCAACGCGACAGGTGCTCAACTTGTCATTTCGCGCATCGGCCGCGCTCCGTGTAATCCAGCTAATGCTTGTCGCCTTACCATTTACCCTACTCTTCTGTCTCCAGCTTTCGAGAATAATGTGACTTTATAAATAGTTATTCTATGTAGGTTAGTTCTAAATGTTTATTGGTTATGGTTTCTTACCATCTGTTGCGCCGTTTGAATTAATTATAACAGCAACACTAAAGAAAATAGTAGAAATTAATAGTTTGATCTTGTCCTTAAACAAACGATATGTACACCAAATATTTGTGTCACCTAACAAAATGGTATAAATGCTAGCGACTTCTATATCACTAACAAAAAGTTTAAAAACTATTTAAATTAAAAGTTGATTTATATCGTAATCAGCAAAAGTGTAAAAATATGTACACCGAGAAGTCCGTCATATTTATATTTTACTTGAAAATACCCAATAAAAATTGTGTAGTCGTAATAATATTATAAACATATATATCAAATTGAGCACATCCTTTTTTAATTCAGATACAAATACATTTCTATTTCATCGGTCATTTTTTGTTCGCAAAATTGATAATGATTTACGTAACTGACGACTTAGTATAATGCTAATAATAATAAAAACAAATAGTAAGGGCATTACTTAGTTGTAGTGTAAGTCTTGATGTAGACGAAAATGGGAAATTGCTCTTCGTGCTTAATTCTGGGAGCGAAATAGTGGATTTAAAACATTGTGTTTTATGACGTTGCAGTGGTATCAGCCTCGAGTATTTTAGTACTGTTTTATTATAACTACGGCAAACTTCACATAAATAAAGTTGCGTCGTAAACTTTACATTTTAACTCCGATTAATGATTCATAGCGTAATTATAGAACTCTTAACAAAACTTCCTAATACAATAGTAACTATACAATGAAAGTAATTAATAGTGTATAGTTTGTCTAATAGTTATGTTATTTAATGGGAAACTAATTTGATACAGTACCTGTACTCATTGAGCATTAGAAAATACAGAACGAACTATTTCCTAAAATCTTTTTTGCTATAACATAGGACATCTCCTTTATGACGCATATTCGCATGCGTTGGTGAGGATTCCATTCACTAAATAGATAAAAAAGCTTAAGGCATTCCCCGGACGACAGATACCGACGGCATTTTGTCTTATTTTTCGTTTACAATCGAGGTGGGCTTCAGTGCAGTGTGGTCGCAAATTGCACAAAATTGCACGTCAATCCAATATGCAACCACGCGCTGCCGTCTCGGCGCTTCGGGCCGGTCTGAACCGGTTACAACTGGATACGTCCGGCTAAAAGCAGAGAGATCTGGTTATAACTAGGTAAAGCTTTGGAACAATCAAGGGAATTTGTCAGTACGATTGTTTGACAATTGGTCGAACTAGTTCCAAATGATTACGTTCGAATGCAAGAATGTTACGAGTATGTTCTATATTCGGATTATTCTCTGTTTTAAATAAGAAAGTCAATGATTTTATTCTATTTTTAATCATTTATTATTACTCTGTTATGTTTATCTGTTAGGTAATTTAAGTAACTATAATTTAAGAGTATAAGTGGACACAAATCAAAAAATTGAAAATTTTACCTCTAAACTTGAAAATACTACATCAGAGGTATTTCTTCAATTTCTATATAAATGAATAGTCTGAATTGAATTGCAATAGAATCCCAATTTATTTGAAAATTCTCAATATTTTTTTTGAATTATCAACCACCAACCAGACTAATACTAACTCTGCCATAAAACCGCCTAATGGCAGGGTTTTTTCCAAACAAAGCCGGTACTGCACAAAATTGCACGTCAATCCAATATGTAGTCACGCGCACTGCAATATGCCCGCTTCGGGCCAGTTTGAACCGGTTCTACAACGAAACCGGTTTTTTCTCTATCATGGTTAAAAGTTGATTTATGGCACATACTAGTGTTTGCCCTCGATTTTGCCAAAGTTTTAATAATGTCTTTATAACGCACATACACCAGTTATGGTCAATTACGTTTTTTTTCAATTTGAGTCCTAAAGTAAGTGTTTTTTTTGGTATATTTCGAACTCAAGGTTCATTTATCTTTCCGTTAAGATAATGGACACATTTTTACCATGTTATGCGAAACGAATTTATCTGTCATAATTTAATAAACCGGTGTTAACCTCATTCGTAATTCAATTCATTCCGGTTTAATCCAGTTTAAACCGTTTTATCCCGGTTATCTTCTGGTATATTTAAACGGATTGAAAAACAAAACGACACGTCTACCGCCTTCGATTTCCAACCTCAAACTTCCAGTTTGCGATACAATGACCGGTGTTCAAAGGGTTAATACAGTTCAGTTATACCAGACTTGAGCTCGATAACGAAATACAAACACTTTGAAACAATAACTGTTAGCAGATAGTTCGCGGCTCTATAGCTCGAGTTGCAGTTTATTCAAATTTTACTCGAATGCGTTTCCAAGATTGGAATGAACTTCGACTATCAGTTTCAGCTTCGGCACCGTTTTATATCGTTTTGTTCGGAAGTTATATTTCGCTTTTATCGTTCGTAAAATTGTATTGTAAATGTACATTTACAGTTCTAAGAATGATAACACAAAGTTTCGATGTTTCGAAAATTTTCTAATGTTTGATTTTTTGGTCGTGGTTGTGAATTTTTTATCGGTTTCTCGTATCGATTTATCCAGATATTTGTGGAGTGCATTAAGAAAAACAAAATACATATTTTTATTTTACTTTATTTATTTTTAATTCACATAAAACCCCTGTTGTCTTGAAGTTGCTTACATATGTCCATGGGCGGTAGTAACAACTTACCATCAGATGGACTGCATGCTCGTTCCACTTTTATTCGACTGAAGTAGGTGGAATAAAAAAGACGCATATGAATAAAGCCGCATAAAAATCAATTTCACGATAATATTCGTCTAAAATCATATAATACGGGAATCGTTCTAACACTATTCGAGAAGGAAGTCTTGACTCACGTTACCCACGCGTACCTATTACAATTGGAGATACAATTTCGTACTCTGGCCTATA
Organism: Cecropterus dorantes dorantes; assembly: GCA_018249915.1. Taxonomy (NCBI): domain Eukaryota; kingdom Metazoa; phylum Arthropoda; class Insecta; order Lepidoptera; family Hesperiidae; genus Cecropterus; species Cecropterus dorantes. Next base: position 7,823 of record DWLI01004133.1, read on the forward strand.
AAAGGGGCATTATAACATAAGCATAGCGTAACAGCGCATTAGAGGCGCTCTCGCTTACATATTTACGAAAGTATCTCATTCTATGTCACAAAGACTTGGGATATCATGTTTATGTATGGCGGAAAGCCACTAGGCGTCAAAGTGTGTAATGGGGCATTACAAAGATGTTACGTGTTACTCAATGTTCCGTTAGAACTTTCATCGTAATACCAGACTTATGTTTGATTTAGATTGCGTTTATTAAGAGTTAGATATGAAAATTAGAAGTCTAGATTGTGAGTAACTCGGTGGGAAGACGGTTAGAAGCAAAGATTTGTGTAATTTCATATTTCCATTTTCAAGACACATAAAAAACACAGACTTTACATTATTTTCAATTTATACCTTAATATAAGGTCTAACGTAACCTTATTATCAGATTTTTGTATGGAATGAAAAGTACTCTTGTATCATACAGATAAAATTGTCTCATCCAAAAAGTTCACACTATACCTACTGAATGTTGGGTACAGGCTTGTGTTAAAAGAATGGAATTACCCAAATTACCTTAAAAGCTCATTAAAAAGGTTTCACACAAATATTGTCAAAATTAATTCTGTAGAAATAAAATAATTCTGTATAATGTTACTCTTACAGAATCTCTTTTGTATCTAAGACATGAAACAGTTTATTTCTTAAGCCGAGTGTACGTCGATAAATATAGGAAGAACCTAAATTATTCTTCTTAGACTTCTCGATGTCGATTGCGAATCAGTAAGTGTGGTAACTGTTTTAGGTAAATAACCATTTTGTAACAAAAATTCGTAACTACTAACGCCAACTAGTGTATAATAGGGTAAAACTTTGTAACTTACCGTTGTCTTTGAACAAATACGTCAGTCTGTTGAGAAATACCAATGAGGTTTTATTAGTAAAACCCTTATTTATCCCTTTTAAATGACGTTTCTTAAGAAAACGGGTTATCTATACGGATTATCTAGGTAATTACATACGCAAATTTAAAATTCAATCCAGACAACAAACAAAAGTTGAGTCGATATCAGTCCATAAATTAAGCACCATTTAATTTCAGCGTACACACACAATGTCCGTTAATTTGCTGACAACAAAGTGGTTTTGTGGTCACAATCGCATCAGTAGATGGCATTGGAATATTCAATTAAACAAAAGCCACGTTTAAATTCTACCTGCAATTTATTAATAGGCCGCGATCGAAACGAGACGAGCCGAACTTGAGTTTAGTGATGTAAGGTCAGTGTTTCCAAGTGCACTGTAATTACAGAAGATGTACTGTACTGTATTTTTAACTTTTTCTTGTATTAAGGCATGCACGTTCTTTCAAGCAAATAAAAGTAGGATTTTATTAATAATGTAATTCTGAAATTAGATAGAAAAAATAAACAAAAAGCTCATGCTGGCGATGGTTTTTTCTTTTTATATTTTAGCCAAACCAGATCATTAGTTTTTGCGAGAGTAATAAATACACATACTCATAAACATTCGCTTATATAATATTAGTATGACAGAAGTATTCAAAAACAGCAGAACTCCTCGTGATTAGTCGCTGGCGAAACCATTGTCACATCTATTTATGAGTTGTTCTCGTGAAAGTATAGTGAGTATAACTAGAACCATACTCCTCTAACTATACTCCTTGAAAGAAGGTGGTAGAACGAGTTTGGCAGAGGGAGAGATACCACCACCACACCTAGTTCTAGCGTGCTGCAGTTCTTGCATTTCGGTGGAAGTGTGTGGTTGCCGGCTCACTTTCATAGCAAGATATCATTTTAGTCCTCTGGAAACGCTAAGCATCTGTGATTGACAGCAGTTAGAATAGGGTTTCAATCTATCTTGTCAATATTACGTGCCAACTTATGTATATAAAAGCTTAGATTTATAACATTTCGAATAATATGTTTTTATGCTAGCGTAAAAAACGTGTATTCCTGTATAACCCCGCAGATATTGTGGAAACTAAATTTCGCTAACACACTCAAATGAAAACGGTTTAGTAAAATAATATTTCAACGTAAATAAAATATATTCCAACGTCATATTCACTAATCGCGTCTTTTTTGAAATAATCCGTTTCTATGCGGAGCCATAGAAATAACATCCTACAATATACTATATGCTACGTAACGTTATAACGTATCTTTTTACACGCCATCACTAGTACTATACATTGATACTATCATCTCGAATGAACGCGACCCATCGGATAACGCGTTTATAACAGGTACGCTATATGCTCTATAACGTTACAACGTATATTTTTTAACGAAATCACTACTACTATATATTGACACTATCGTTAATAAACTCGATCCAATGGGATAGCGCGTTTATAGCAGGTACGCTATATACTATAATAACGTTATAACGTATCTTCTTACATGCCATCACTTCCACTATACGAGTACATACATTTATACTGTATCGTTAATGAACGCGACCCATCGGATAACGCGGTTTATTCAATGCGTGAATGCACACAGAAGAATGCATCCGATTCATGAAATGTATGAAAAGAGTTTTACAACGCTTACATTTTTAAAGGCAAGTCGCTGGTTGAGTTTATAGAGTTACTGTAAAAATAGTGATTTGGGCATAAAATTCAAATATGTATAAATAGCACTAGTTAAAAATGCAGCTATATATGCATTAGCTATGCATAAATGTAGCACATCTATAATAGAATTACTAATTACCATTTACCAGGTGGGAGAACCAGTGTAGTTCAACCAGGGAAGTACCACCGCCATACGCCCACCTATTTCTAGCGTTCGGTGGAAGGGTGTGGGTGCCTGCTTACATATATATGAGGCGATCATCTTAGTACTCAGGAGTAGCAACGCATCTGTGATCGACTCTAGTTAGAACCACTGTTCTATATGAAGTTGGTAGCAAATGTCCATGGGCGGCATATTGTAGTATCCGCTTACCATCAGGTGGACTGCATGCTCGATTGCTACTTCAGTCTAATAAAAAAAACATTGATTCTACCACTTTTTAAATCTTTTACACAGCCTTAAGGTATCCTTTAAATCAATACAGTCGCATGTCAAGACAGATTAACTTGTTCCAATTAAGGCACTAAATATCTATTAGAAGGAACAGATATAAGCCTCTATTATATGACGACACGCGTGGCGGAGCGGTCACCATACCGGTCTGACGTGCAGTGGGTTCGATTTCCGGCCGGACAGACATCTGAATGGTGAATTTAGATTTCTGTTCTGGGTCTGGGTGTTTGTGTATTCGTGTTTGTGTCCATTGCACCAACGAAAGAGCAAAAGTAAATC
>DWLI01004134.1:0-11125 GCA_018249915.1 Cecropterus dorantes dorantes
AGAGTACAATAATAATAAATAATTAGGTAATAATCAGAGGGGTAATAGATAAGTTATGTAAATTTATAAGATATTTGGGCTTGTTCTAAGAGCAACTTTACTTTTAACTGTCAAATGTGCGCTATTATCTATGTAGCCGTCATTACGTTAAGTTTGTTGCGTACCCCTGACTATCAGGCGTACCCCACTTTGAGAAACCCTGGTGTAGACCCATGGACAGATGTAATCAATCCTAGGTAAGATCAGTACTTGAGTTTAGCCACAGACGCGTTATTACCCCTCAGGACTAAGTTGGAACACCTCGGATAATGTCACCCTTACCACATCCCACAGACTAGAACAGAGCAGCGCACAACACTGCTATTAGGCATAAATAGATGTGGCGGTGGTGCTTCCGGAGTCCAACCACAGAGAATGCTAGCTTTTGACAATTCAACATATCTATCAAATGAGTTTACTCCAACAACTTTTTAACAACAAATTTTCAAAATGAATTTACTCCAACAGCTTCTCTAACAACAAATTTCCAACTTCCTTTGACTGTTACAATAATGTTTGGAGTCAATATTCGTTCCTCAGTTATCGTATTCATATTACAATATCGTGTTCGGAAGGGTGCAAATTGATTCCAACACATCGTATGAAGCGATAAGTGTATCCGAGCGGTGCAATTTGCTATACGATTGCCTATTCTGCTATAAAATTTAGTTAAAGAATTCACGAAAAGAGAAGTTTACAATAATATACGATAAGTTTTCCGAAATCAATAGTATATTATAAGTTATTACGTTTTTTTTAATATAAATAAATATAAATACTCGGTCTTGTTTTGTTGTATATTTGCTGTACTCGTAGACCTTGATTTCGTATATAAAGTTATAATAATAATTATTATTAAATCAGAAAATATGGGGGGTATAAGTAAGTTTGATTGCTTTATGTATCTATCTAGACGTCAGCCAACTAAATTATTTCAATAATTTTCAAACTTATTTTGTAAAAATAAATCTAACGTATATTATAAATGCAAGAGTTTGTGCGGTTTGTGTTCGCTACTCTTTCACGCAGAAATTACTGATTGGATTTTGATGAAAAAATGACATAAAGTTAGCCTTTGGCCTGGATTAACCTATACGCTACTTTATACCGTAATACGTGCATGCGTTCCGAGCCATGGGAAAAGCTAGAAAATACAGGAAAATTGCTAAATACAGACTACGAATACAGGAATACAGCAAAATTACCGGAAAATTGTCATTATAATTAATTGTAAAAGCATAGACACCAGTTATAGCCTAGTTACCGATTTAAACAGGCCTAGATTTACAATGTGTAAAAATCCAATTAATTATACGGTTTTCAAGACCTAACACAAACGAAAAAATCAATCGAACAACTGTTTACCCCGAAGTATACGAGATCTATAGATCAGTAGAGCTTAATTACTACGATAAAACAATCGCAAGGCTCTCGGGCGGCGTCTTAAACGCTCATTAAGCGCCATTATGGCGAGCGATGGCGGCGGGGAAGCGATAAATGGCGGAGTCGGAGAGTAACTGTAAGAATGTAATGAATATTGGGAAGAGGAAGAGTTCCCAGTCTCTGAGTGCTGATTCTTTAAGGAGTTAAGCTAACCGGCTTTATTTTTAAAGTAACGACTGTTTTATTGTTTAAATACGGCGCACTAATGTAATAATCAATACTTAATCTTTATATCGTAAATATTATATTGGTTGTTGCCATAATAAATAAGTCGTGAGTTTAAAGGTTAAACAAGAAAGGTACAGTTCATTTGAGCAAGAGAATAGAAAACTAAATTTCAAATAAATACATATTAACAATAAAATATCATAAATATTTGCCTTTTAGGATTTTAAAAATGTGTATTTCGAATAGATGCTAAGACATAATAAATTGCCTGCATATTTGTAAGATAATTGCTTATAAATCTAAATTAACTGATATAAATTTGTCTTAAAGTAATACTAGTAATACAATGAAATTAAATGTCTTTACTCAGGTTACAATTTAATCCGAAGATTAAACCAAAGCTCTAGAACATCTCAATATCTCATTAACCGCCATTATGGCATACGATGGCAGTGAAGAAGCGATAAATGACTGATTCAGAGAATAAATATTGATAAAAGGAAAAACATCCTGAATTTTAACTGTTTAATATTTCATAAAGATCTTCTGCTGTCACCATCCGTCTTTCTTATATATTATAGTATGAATATTATAGGAGTAACTTTAATTTTTGCAAATACTGAAAGGAATAATCCTTTGTCTTTTACTTTAAATTCTCACCAAGTAACAATTGCAAAGAGAAAAAATCTTAAGTGCATTAATTAAAACCTTTGACAACTAACAAACGACTAATTTATTTCGACGCCTTAAACGGCACGCAAGGTAGCCTCTTCTGTATCAATATGTATGGAAATTTATGGAAAACAAATGATAGAATATATTTCGCATACATCTTCTTTCCAGATGTAAACTAGTGATTTAATAAAAACCGAATTCAATTACAGGGAGTATTTCAATCATAAAACAAAATCTTAATATAGAGACGAAAGTTGTTTGGATGAATGTGCGTTTGTTACTCTTTCTAGCATAAACTACTGGTCGGAGTTCACTAAAATTTGTCACACATATAGTTATATACCTGGGTTAACACATGGTACCGTGTATACTCATTACCGTGGTAAACGTGAACCGAAGCGAGCGAAACTGCAGTTATTAATGTTTTTTTTATATACATTGCAGTAGCAAACGAGCATGCAGTCCACCTGATGGTAAGTGGAAACTGCCGCTCATGTACATCTGTAAGTAACTTCATATAGAACATAAGTTCTACCGAGGACTGAGATGATCGCCTCATGTATAAGCGTACCAGCAACCACACCCTTCCATCGAAATGTAAGAAATGCTTCTCGCTAGAGTGTGTCGGTGGTACTTCCCCGGTCGAACTACACTGGTTCTATCACCTGGAAAAAACTGTTTGTATAACTATTTGTTAATAGCACAATAAGATGGCAGAACAAGTATGTTTCGATGGTGGTACCACCGCCACTGTTTCGGTGGAAAGATGTCGTTGCTGATTGACTTACACATTATGACACGACTATCTTACTTCTCAGAAGTACGTCGGCATACGGCAGTACGTCGGTGATCGGCTTTCAGTAGAACCCCAATTCTGTATAGAGTTAGTTACAGACATCCCTAGTGGTCAGTGACCACTTACTATCAAGTGAACTGCACATTGTTTGCTACTTTTTTTATAAAAAATGGCTAATTTCAAATCAATAAATTACAACCTACAACAAGTTATAATACTTGCTAATTATCGTTCGTTCTTTATAACGCACAAATCAGTACTCGAGATTCGAACCGCAAACCATACAACTATTAAACTACACTATCAACTCTAAACATAGTTCAGAATGTTACGTGCCAAGAATAAGGCGGCCATTCCTTGACCTTCCTGTCCACTCTTATGGCGTCCTTGGACCTTAGCCGGAAATTTACGAGGCTCTAACTGTCAATGGCGGCTTTATTTATGCCTTGAAGATTGAGAACCGCAGGCTGACTTAACACTTGTTTTGAGTTATCTTTGAGAGTCCTTTATAATGCTTTCTAAACTCGTAACCCCATATGATTCTCTGTGTAATAGATGTTAGCAATAACCAAGAATAAGACAACTATTTCCTTGACCTTTCTATTCATTCTTATGGCGTCCTTGGACCTCTGCCGGATATTTATGAGGCTCTAACTGTCAATGGCGGTTATTTATGCTTTTAAGATTGGGAACCGCTGAGAGACTTATCACTTGCTTGAGTTATCTTTGGGAATCATTCATAACGCGTTCTACCTTTGTTGTATTCCCATCTTTGTATGTCATGTACAGTATTGGAAACACAAATGTAAGTAAGTACAAACAACCACATACAATAAAGTGAACTGCACGTTCGGTTTTATATTTGATATGGAAGCAGCAATCGAGCCTACAGTCCTGATGGTAAGTGCCCAGAGCCGCTCATGGATATCTGTAATGGACTTCAGACAGGATCAGACTCTTACTTGAGGTTAGCCACAGATGCGTCGCTGTCCCTGAGGGCTAAATTGTAAAGCTTCGGATAAGTATGTCTCCTTTATCAAACCAAGATTAGAACACAGTAGCTCATATCACTACTGATGTAAGACAGAAATAGGCATGCCGGTGGTGCTGCTCGAGTCGAACCAGAAAGAGCTCTACCCACCTTGCGACTTCTTTATTATAAATTAAATATGATTATATCTTGGAGTTAATTGCATTTGGCCACGAACATATGTACTTCTATAATTAAATGTCCTTGCTACTGAGAACTATAATTTAAACACGTAATGTAATGTGATAAATGTAAATTATATATATTTGACGACTCCCGTGGCGGAGCGGTCACCATACCGGTCTGACGCGCAGTGGGTTCCGGGTTCGATTCAACGGACATCTGAATAATGAATTTAGATTTCTGTTCTGGGTCATGGTGTTTGTGTATTCGTCTTTGTGTGTCCCTGGCACCCGGGACACAGGAGAAAATCCTAGTGCGGGGCTATGAGTGTAGAATGCGTGTTAAATTATTTTAACGGATTAACTTAACAGCACTCACTTTGTTACACAAAAACTATGGCGAAATTAAGAAAGTCCCATAAATAGTAAGCTATAAACATACACCGAGCACGTAACCAGCCATTAGAAATAGCAAACACAACGACGTGAGTGATTTGACCAATTATTGGCTGTCCCCCACAGAGGCATTGGTTCTGACAGCGAAAGAATTCTACCTACGTGGTCGTAAAAGCTTGCTCAGCTATTGACGGGAAATCCAGGAGAATTTTCATATATGATTTTCGGGGTATATTTTTTTAAACTTTATGGTACCTTAAAAAGTGTAGACTTAATGCTAAAAGCATTCTCTACCGGTCAACCATCGAGCTAAGCAGAAAACATGCAAGGCGGTATAAAATTATATGATAATAGAAATGATAGATAATAGGCTCTTAAGAAAATAAATATAAAAAATTTAGACCTATTAGGAATTAAAAAAATACCATGCACTTAATACATACAAATACCGATATGAACTTATTGGATGTTACATCTTTTGAATTAGTCAAGAGTTCAAGGAAGAACTCTATCTACTCGTATATTACTATTTTTCTAGTCTTCTTTAATAAACTTGACCAAAAAGTTTTAGTTGTCATTAATCAAACTTACTTAAGGTCGTGGATACTTTTACGTTACTTTACCTCCGAAAAACGAACGTTTGAAGGTGTTGACCTGATAATGAACTGAAGAAAGTAGGTATACAAAGAATTTGAAAATTTGTCTAAGTCTTGTGATAAGGACGATGCTGCTTTTTAGATTTTAGGAAGGGGGGAAGAACTTACTACGAATATTAAAGGTCGTCGAACCTTTCGTAAGTCACCTCCTAAAAATCAACGTCCGAGCGTTTGGGCCTCTCCAAATTTATTTATTCTGATCTTGAACTGACCAAGGTAGATTTTCAAATCATTTGACGTCTTCTAAGTCTTGCCATAAGGAATAGTCCTTATGGCAGCATAGGCTGCCATTTAGATTTTTGAATCGGGGGAGACTTGGGTTCTATGTATGGAGAGAAAACATTGATAAAAAGATATAAACATGTACCATGTCTAGTATTTTTTATGATTTCACACATAATTATATCCATGAGTCAGATTTGTTCCGCTTCGCGCCCCAACGGAGATCCGCTGACCGACTAAAATTGGTAAATTAATTTGCAATATGACACAAATATAATTATTTATGAATAATTTCATTAATTTACGATTATGAAACGCAAATCAGATTATTTGGAAAGGTTTCACAGAAAACGGGAAGCGAGAAACTGGCCTAGGGTTTTATCAGAAGGATATAAAACTCTGCAAAGACAAATATAAAAGCGGTCGTTGCAATTGTGGTACAGCCCTTATAAAAACCCAACCGGTCGCCCGATTCGTCGCGCAATACATCGAGTTATTAGTTGCCCATTAAATTACCTAGAGGGCGTATTAAATTCGTTCGCGAGTGAAATAAAATGGCCGGCCTGGCACTTCTTTAATCGTTATGAGTGTACTTTATTTTTCTTATTTCTTGGGATCGTAAGACGATTGTTCTTAGTAAATCAGCAGCTCGTTAGTAATAAACGAGAAGATTATTAATTAAGGTTTTATGTTAACAATGTTCATTTATTTTTTTTAATTTAAAGTTGTAAAAATTACCTAAATGTTCAATGACAATTAGTGTGACGGAGCGATCACCGGCTCCACACGCAAAATGTACCGGATTCAATTTCCGGTCAGACATCATGTGTTTTCATATAGAAGTAACAACCGAACGTACATTTGAACATTTGTATAATCTACCCCAGATAAGTTAAAGAGGTCTGAGATCGACAAAAATACGTTAATACCCCTGAGGAACTGTCGTATAAATGTCTCATCGGTGTTTTTTTATTTCAAGGCCGAAACCTTTAAAGGGTCCTCGGCGCCGTGGAAGCTACGCACAATTATGTGGGATTTATACCGTATTAAAGTCTTCCGGTGGCCGACCTAAGCGTTGCGAAGAAGACTCTAGGATCCCAACGGAACGCAACCGGAATCGTCTGACCGCGTTGCCCAATCGGGCTCCACCCAGATAAGCGACTGGGATTATCACACCTTCAGGTGTTCACGACGGCATGCGACCACATATACCGCTGTCCTACCCGGGGTCGCTTAGCTGGACGATTCGAAGCAAGCCGCCTTTTAGTCGCCTCTTACGCCAGTCAGGGATACCGTAGCCCTATTCTAATACCGAATCCACTGGGACGAAGTCACACGTCTATCACAGGTTCAACAAAACTTTGTTCTTCAAACAAAACAACAGCAGCGGTTAACATTCTTCATAATACAGACGGAGGTGTGGCAGTGGTACCTCCGGAGTCGAATCACTGTTCCACCACCTATCATGTACAAGTTATATATAATTGCTTCACAATTGCACATTAAACTGATTGCCGGCAACGCCCTTACCGTGCCTACTGAACGATTACCTAAAGGTTAAGTCTCGTTTAACGTTATTAACTACACGAGGCGAAAATGAATAATAACTTTATAGAAATATCGTGGTAATCTATAAATATAATAAATCTGCAGCTGATCGGTGTATGAATGGGAATGATTTTTGAAAAACTATTCTCGAAGATCTTCATAAACGCGACAGAAGTCAAAAAATGAGTTTAGGACTTTATGTCTATCTGTGTATGCCTGTGTATGCCTGTCTGTGTATGCATGTGTCTGTCTGTTTGTCATTCAGTTAAATTATGTATAGTTGTACTAAGGTTAATAAAAGATTGTTCAATTTCACTACTTAAACTAAATAAGTTTATCACAGAGTATCACTGATGAATCCTGGATTTACATTTAAGGAGGCTTAACTAGCTGAAGGCAGGCTTTCAAGGAAATTGATTGTAATACAAGTCTTCCTATAAGGAGGAGAATCAAAAGTACTGATTGTTTATTACGTTTGCCGTTGGATTATAAGGGGCACTTGGATCCTTCTATTTCTGTAATTTTGTCGTATGACGGATAGACTGACTGACCAGGCGAGCAGGTCTTCTTAATGGTCCTAAATATTTTCGGATCTATTTGTAATAATTTTGACATAATACTAAATACAAACGCCTGCTAAACAACGAACAATTTAAAATAGAAATAAAACGTGCTAAACATAAATGATGTAGTGCTGAAAATGGTAGCAGTATCCTGGATGAGATTACGCACCAATATATCCTGGAAGAAATAATCAATGGGCGTCTATCCTGTACGGTACAAGCTCTCATCCTTAAACTATATATTTTATAACGTGGAAATAGGATCATTCAGGTGCGCAACGGATAATCCAGATTCAGATACCGTGATCGAAGATTGATCAGCAAACCTCATCAGATGAAATATCTCATATTACGGTGCGACGGTCTGAATGAGATAGCATGTAACATCTGGGAGATGAAGGCTGTCTCTAGCATTGGACCACCAAAGAAAGTTTTTTTGATTACACTGCAGTAGCAAACGAGCATGCACCGTATGGTAAGTTGTTACTACCGCCCATGGGCATCTGAAAGCAACTCCATATAGAACAGGTGTTTTATTTGAAGTCGATCACAGATACATTGCTACACCTGAGATCTAAGATGGTAGCCTCATATATAAGTGAGCCGGCAACCTCACCCTTCTACCGAAACGCAAGAACTGTTTCATGCTAGATAAAGGTGTGACGGTGGTACTTCCCCGGTTGAACTACACTGGATTGACGATCTGGTGTATAGGTATTTATAGATAGGTGAATATACTGCTGTAGCCTTTTGTTGCTTGACTCCGAAGGCAAAATCACTACACATATTTCTACCTAATAACCCTACGATGATTTCAATGATATGTCATATGTCATATACTGTCAAGACCTTCTAAAGAAATGGACATACTTACATACAAAATCATTACTCTCCTTCTGACACAGTCGGGTATAAAAGGGCAGAGCCGCTCCTAAAACTAATGACGTAACAAATGTCGATTCAGGCCAAAACATGTATCACGTGTAATTCTTGTCGAAACTCAATTCCAGTTTACGGGTACCCATAGTTTATCACAATTTCACGCGATTTGGGTGTTTAATGTGTTTTTATCTCACGCTAAGTGCACATCTGACACTCCTGATAGAGTAAATTCGTTAAAAAGCCCACTTAATCTGAGTTCCGAGCAATCTAATTTGGGATTTATTCGACAAGTAACTGGGTATCAAGGTGTAGGTATACTCGTATACTGTATGTATAAAATAAAATGATTCTGTCTATGTTTTAGTTCTACTGTCCGAACATTTTATGAGTATTTTGGTGAGGATTGTATCTAAGTTCTACTTGCAATTTTAAGTTATTGATGCAAAATATAAAAAAAATATATCTGTTTTTCATATTTCTGATCTTTCTGAAAAATAAATGTTTATTTTTAGTGTTGTAGATGCCTAGAATGACGTCATTTGTTATTTAAAAGGAGTAAATATAAATTTCTAGTACTACTTTTCGGTAGTATTTTTATAATTATACCTAGCAATAAGACACACGGGGTACTTGATAGAAAGCCGGCGCTACCAACCTTGGGCATTTGTAAAACTAGAGTTAACGGCATTGAAGAGATCTTTTTGAACTTTTCTTCAAGAACCTCATGTCATGGCAATCTGAGAATAAATACCTGCAAGGAAATTCTTTCCTAATCACATCTCTATAAGAGATGCAGAAAAGAACTTGCAAATCGAATATTGCACAGCAATTAAAGCAACATTCTGATACAACTAATCCAAATACCTATATTTCATCTCTTTTTGTAAAGTTTTGATTTACTTTAAACGAAAAAGCCAATTTAATATTTATATATAATTCAGAATCTCGAAATAAATGGGCAGATGACAGCCAATAAAGTGTCAATTTAGTTGTTTGTTTAGCATTAGCATATTTTTAACGTAACATGATATTTTAAAATTTCAGCGTGGGCGACAAAAGGTCTTTTGATAAACTTTGAGTATTTGAAAGTGACTTTATAACTTCATATGTTTATATTAAGATGATATCAACATTAACTCATCACTGTCCCAGTGTTGGGCGAGGCGAGGATAAGGGCGTATACAGTACCAATTAAATGTTACTACAATTTTAAGAACATTATCTAAAACAAGCTTGAAATAATTATAGGAAGTTAATCAAATATATCTATATAGTGATAGTGTAGTAGTAGACTCCGTGATTCAAATGCCAGACAAGCACTGATTTTCAAATGTTTAAGAATATCACTAGCTTTAACCATGAAGAAAAACATTGATCATTTCGCTCAAAGTTGAGATTTCTTAAAAAAATATCCTGAGACCCATGAGATACCAACCCTGAAAATCCAAAATGTGGACTATGGTTAGACCTTTCAATCCTGTTAGGAGACCAGCACGCAGCAGTGGGACAGTAATCGACTCACGGAGATGATGATAAAATAATTTTACAAGCGAGAAACTCAAAACCATTCGGTTTTGGTTAAAAATTATTTTTCTGGAAATAAAGATAAAAACTCCAATATTTATTTGTTTACAACTTGCAAATACAAGCTATATTATCGTGAAATGTGGACAATTAATGTGCTTCGTTATGTGCTAACGACATTTACTAAATTGGGAACCTCATAATGAGGTTTCATTACTCGTACGTTTAACGCAGAAATGTTTATAGCCTTCTTACATTACCATGAAGGTGTAAATAACGCATCAATGTCTTTTTTTTGTGATACGACTTTTTGGAAATCAACGCATCTATATAAATTTAATGCCTGTATGTTTGTATGTCAAACTATTGATCTGAATATAATGCAACTTTGTTAGGGTGTACTAAGGACTCTCGCCATAGTTGGTGGCCCAAAAGAAATATATATGTATGAATATGTTCTGTGGTCTGATTATAATTGATACTAGCTGTGCCTCGCAGTTTCACCCGCAACTACATAAAAACAAACATAGCATGTTAAAAAGCCCATAGCCTTTCTCGATAAATTTATTATTCGACACAAAAATAATGTTTAAATTCGAACCAATAATTCCTGAGAATAGCGCGTTAAACCAAACAAACTCTACTGCTTTATAATATTAGTATAGATATAGGTTAAGAATGCAGGTACATATTTTAAACAAACGTTTTACATTACTCTTTTTTTATTTTCTTTCTTTATACGTTACGTGACAATACAATGCATTCTAGATACATGTATTTTGATATATAAATTGATGTTGGAAGGTGGTAGAATTATTTGTGGTTCAATTCCGTAAGCACCCGCCACCATCTATATATACCTAATAACAGCAGTGTTACGTGCTGTTGCATTATGGTCTGCAGGATGTCGTATGAAGACATAATTTTCTGAAACATTCCATCTTAGTCCTCAGAGGTAGCAACGCATCTGCGGCTAACATTGGGTGAGACTTTGATCTTACCTAGAGTTTACAGATGTCCATGGGCGGTAGTAGTCACTTACCATCTGGTGGGCTGCATGC
>DWLI01004135.1:0-11125 GCA_018249915.1 Cecropterus dorantes dorantes
ACATTTAGGGGGATGAAAAATAGATGTTGGTCGATTCTCATAGATACCGGATAAGCACAAAAAAATTCATCATAATCGGCCAAGCCGTTTCGGAGGAGTATGGCAACGAAAACTGTGACACGAGAATTTTATATATTAGATTAGTGCACACAGGTACAACTTCGTATTGTGAGTATTAAGAAACGAATATTTGAACAAATGTTTTCACAACTGATTAAGATTTTCAAGGATCAAATTTAAACAGAATTTGTGCACACGAAGAAACTGTTAGTAACCCGTAATTGTTCATCCATAAATTCCATCAAATCCCTACGGCCAATGCGCATGCGTAAATTTAAATATCAACCGAGACATCGCTATCCAGCGAACAGTATCTGTCATACATAAAGCTAAGCATTCGAGTTTGCATCGCTCCACGGAACGCGGAACGATTCGGATCGCCATTTATCTATTTTATTGCAATAAATTAAACAGAATCCATTCGAGATGCGAAGATAAGCTATTGGACGCGCACAATGTAATCTTTTTACCATAAACAGAATGATAGGCGATTTGCATTTGTGTTAGGTTGCGTAGTCGGTCGGTTAATTGTGTTCAACTTCTCAAAGGTTAATAATGTGCTATTCTTGCTATTTCATTGTGTTATAGAATGGACCTCTGATGTTGGTATTAAAACGATTTTAAGAGCTATCCCCGTTTAATAGGCAATTAAGCTACTGTTATTACAATGCCACCTGCTCGCTGGATCTTCGGGACGCCTGGTTTTTGTTGCAAGTAATCTGTACTGATATGTGCACTTAATTTCGACTGGGTTTCGCTTTGATCAGTTACTGGCGGTCCGCCCAAGCTTGGAAAGTGTATCAGAAATTCAATACTTACTGTATAGAAGACTAATCTTGGTGTTCTCTACATCTGTGTAAAATGTTCTCTGTTGATCGGATTGCAATTCACTTTATTATTTGTGCATATAAATAAACTTCGTCTGTTTGTTATCGCAAAATAATTGCTATTCATATCGTAAGCTTATTTGTACAATACTATAAGTATTTTTTTATTACCGGATCATTAATTTATTTTAAGCGTTAATTTTTATGCGAATTTGCACACAGAGAATGAAGAAGGGTTCCCTAAGATAATATCCTACCGAATAATATATAAGAGAGAGTGTTCGCAAGAGTAGGTTTGTTGTATACAGATTTTTCGTACTCTGTCGGTACTTTTGTCACACATTTTTCCTTATAGCAACCCTGGTAACCATTGCGCCGTGTGAAGAATGTGAACTTACGTTACGTAAGACGTGTCTGTAGTGCAATTATCGAACTTAGCAAATCGTATATGATGCTATATTTTTGTGACCGCTTATCATAGAAGGTACCGTGTGGTCTTGAATACAACTACTCTTGAGTTGGATGTCGTAAGGCCCCTAAGGCAGTAAATTTAGAAGAAGAGCAGCAGCAATTTCCTATGTAACAACGACACGACTACGACACTACGACAATGACACACATGACAGGGGCATTGACTATTGACAAAAACCCTCCTATGTCCAGGAGGTGAGGCCTATGTCCAGTAAAGAAAAGTCATAGATGGATATCATATGAAAACTCGTTCTTTTTTTAAATTCAATAGTTCTTCTATTTTTAATTCAATTTCATTAAATATACGCGAACCATTGATGCAAAATATTGTGGTCAGTGAATATATCACTGACCACAATCTATACTTCTATACTAATATTATAAAGCAGTAGAGTTTGTTTGGTTGAACGGGCTAATCTCAGAAACTGCTGGTTTGAAGTTAAAAATTATTTTTGTGTTGATTAGTCCATTGAGGTAGGCTAGAGGCTATATAACATCATGTCTATGTTTGTTTTTTTATTTAGTAGCGAGTGAAACCGCGTATTAACCTAGTATTAAATAAACATAAATATGATGTTGTACTGTACAGAAATACAGACGAATATTATTCACAGTAACCGTGACTCACACGAATTAATTCGATATAAGGAACGAGGAGCGTTATCTATATGGATTAGCGGCTGCTTGTGGAATGAAACTAATTGCTTCACAGAGATAACTTTTATTGAAATAATGGTGTTTTATTCGATAGCCACATCGCGTTTCTTAAATAAACCAAAGGAATTTCAACCGAGTTTAAAGGTACTAAGGTTAGTTTTACACACACATGCCAGGTGTCATTCGTTTTCTGGCTTAACTTTGTATGGTTTCGTCTTGGTTTCATCCGATTACAATGAAAACGTCTTATCAAAATCCTTTCAGTTTGTGACGTCAACTTGGAAACAACAATAAGGGTTTCATAGCTAGACGTTGTAATAAGGTTAGTTTAAGAAAACCTCTTACACTTAAGATTTTTACGGTTTGTTGTCATCTGAAGCTTAGTTACCTTCGAGAGAAATGCAAAAACCTCTCTATATACTATCTTTTTGAGTGACTTCTTTATAAAGAAGTAAGAAACAATTAAAAAGATTACCTGATGTTTAGTGGTTACTGCCATTTACCCATCTGAGGTAGGACACAAGTGCCACGCTACCTTTAAGTACTAAACTAAAATGAAGTTCGTGTCCTTCTCATCAGACAACGATTGAGGCTGTTCTTATGACGTAGAAATAACTGTGACTGTGGTGCCTCCGTCAAAGTAAAAATTCTACCACCAAGCAAACTGACTCAAATGTGTACAAGACCTTAATTTGTCAAAAAATCCCATTACCTTGGTTTAGATAGGGGCTTGCAACTTGAAACTTCGATAGCGTATTGCAGGATTCATATATGTGCTGCCATCTATTGGCGAGTAGTACAAAGTCGCTGGACTCATGCGTCAGTTATACAGTTATGAGTACTACTTGTAGCAAAACTTTATCCATAAGCGATAAAAAATACTATAAGTGACAATTTTATATAATCTGATCTTATATGAGGGAAAAAGTATTTGCAAATACTTTTTTCCACTCAACTGATTTAACTATTAAACTGTGCCAATGATTAATCCAAATACTGGCTATAGCATGTTTAAGGCTTGCTGGATCAATCTTTATAAGTACCCATTATAACTTTTATAGACGAGTCAAATAAATTTATGTTTTAATCAAATCACAAATGCCATACCAAATGAACACGAAATAAACTTGTAAGTTAAAAAACAACGCATAAACAAACTAATCCTTTATATACGAGTAACCATGAAAAATCTGTTCTAGGTCATCAAACCGCGCAAAAACGTATCATGATTTAGGATGATTCACGTATAATAAAATGAATAATCATTATAAATCAACCATTATCTGCGATGTGATCTCGGAGATGAATTAATACAGGCCTGCTATATGCGTTTATAGCTAACGATACTGGGATGAGAAAGTATTAAACAAACCTCCTGTTATAGCTTTGCGTACAAAGTTTGACCGAAAATGCTTATATCTCGTTTTCGGTTGTATTCACTGCATTTTATGAAGTTAAACTTCTGTAGTATCGTTGTGATTTAAAACTTGGTGAGACGAAAATGCGTTACGAAAATAGTTGTCGGCTCTACAACTAGATGGCGCTGTAATTCTTTCTTCATCGCGCTAACGATTTTACTCCGTTGCTTATATAAGAGCTCAAATTTAGTATGAGAAATAAGATGTGCGTATCCTACTATGCCTACTTAATCGGTTTTTGAAATAGCATAGTCTACTTTCAGAAGTTTCACTTCTGCCGTGGATAAATTGCATAAATACTTTTTTATTATAATGTCGAAGAGTCGTTAACTGCATGCATGCATCGTAAAATCATGCATACATGCATGCAGTTAACGATTTTACAATTATATATATCTATACTAGTGTTATAAAGCAATAGATTTTGTTTGGTAACGGGCTAATCTCGAATTAAAAAAATATTATTGTATTGAATAATCCATTTATTGAGCAAAGCTATGCAACCGCAAACCGCATAGCATACCTAGCATAGTGCAAAGCATATTTAAAAAAATATAATAATAAAGTAATAATATATTTTGCAGTAACTTCGAAGGAGTGCGATGTCCAACGCCTGTAGGTACATAAGTAGACAACTTTTTTATTTAAATCAAGTACGCTACCCAATTTACAACTGGCCGGCATGTGATGGTTCGACATTCCAACAAAAAATCGTGTCTTATAAACGCTGAGACTTATCATTTGAGATGGAGTATCGGTTGCAGGACGAATGTTACGGTGTACCATCCAAATAGGGTTGTTATTGTTTATTTATAAACCCGAATCCGGCCGGACTTTTTCCGAGTGGCCAGTGACAAATTTATATTTGTCGAGCCGTGGAGACGCGATAGAATCGATATGTCGCGATTTATAGCACGCTCGATTGATCGATTTTGATGATTTCGAGTTATGGGTGCCCGGTTGGTACGGTTATGCTTTGTACGACGTTTCCGAACGAATTACACTTGTTATTTAGTTGATTTAAAAGGTGTTCCGTATCCCAAAAGACATAATGTTAGCTTTGAGATTAAATAAAAAAAACATTTTTATATGTTTTTTAGGTATTCTTTTTTAGCCTTTAAATGTCATGTCTTTTATCATTATCATGTCGTTTTTATAAATTGATTCATAACTCAGTATTTTTCTTGTGTTGTGTGGGCTATGGACACACAAAAAGACGAATACACAAACAGCCAGATAAGGTAAAGATCTAAAATCTTTCGAGTTCATCATTCGTTCATCTGTTTGGCCAAAGATCGAATCCGGAACTGTCTCCCTGCCAGACAGGTATGGTGACCGCTCCGCCACCCGAGTCGTTAATTCTCTTTAAATTATATGTAAAACAAAGTCCCAACGATTATTAAGAAGACCGCGTTGAATAAATATACTGATTAGCGAATACGTCAATTAAAATTAAATAGCCCGCTACTTTGAATTATGCGCATTTTAATACATAATGCAATGAAATGTTTAATGACTAGTTAATTATTAACCGACTCATTTGTAGATCGTATTGAGGCACGGTTACTTTTAAGTATAATATCTGTAACTTTTATTATAATATAGAAATTGCTGTCCATCTGTATTCTTAGTACGAGTTTATCTTGTTTCCTCAAAACGATTATTCTTTACGTTTTTTTCATACATTGCAAAGTACACTTTAAGTTTTTCTTTTCGTTTTCGACCATACCTAGCAATGAACTTTATGGTCTACCTGTTACTGATACTCTTATCATACCAATTGCACTTTTCGTATTTGCTTTCCTTAATGACTAGTCCTTAAAGACCAGTCCAACTTAAGTCTGAACTTAAGTTCAGACTTAAGTTGGACTTTTGGTTATCTTAAGTTGGAACGCCCTGGATTACTATTTCTCTTACCATTTTTTAAATCGTAACACATCAGCGCCTAACAATGTGATACGTTCAGAGACGAACCATAGAGGATTCTATCACCTTCACGTCAGACAAAGGCCTCCCTTTTTAAGGGGGTGACCACATTGGATGTTTAGGGGAAGATGCTGCTTATCTCCTGGCCTTAGTCCTTTCTTCGCCCCTATGACATCCGCGGGGAGAGAGAGAGGGAGAAGACAAACACCACACGACTATCATTGCGTAGCCGTAGTTTAACCTTATCGGAGGCCTAACGGGCATGGTATATACGCAACTTGAGTTGAGTTGATGTTTTTAATAAAAAATATATCTGCCCTATGCTATGGAAGCAAATAAGAGACTTAGACTCGGAAAGAAATCAAGCTCAGTAATATATGTGTGGTTACCTTTGAGAAATAAGCTTCAGAATTTTAGCTTGAATTATTTAAAACAGTAGATTACCCTTAAAATGTTTTATATTTTCAAAGGGTAAGTAGTATTCACCTAGATGTTAGTTAAAAAGAGCATCCAATAGCTCTATAAGGCAGAATTATTGGTGGTCCCATAGTAGCTAAACAAAGGTCTCCACTAAATGAACTTTCATTTGTATAGATACTAAAAAATATGGTGCGATGATATGAAGAGCCTTTTCCTTACGGGGTGATTCCTGACAAAAGCGTAAGCACCTTTAGAGAAGGCCTTTAGATCGTGTGTTTTTTTTAATTTATTCGCGATCCAAATGCAACATTAACAATTATAGAGCGGCATTTGGTTTTTGCGTCAACTATATTCGCGACGTGTACTGTATGAATATTCAATTCATTTCTTCAATACAATCACCCATAGAGCGAGGTGCGAGTATCGATACATACCGAACAGTCTTATGGTATCCGGCGATGGAATGCCACACAAAAAACTTGTAACCGATATTTTATACTCATACATAATGTGACTATTTTTTAAGCTCAAAACGGGACATCGGTTCTTTTCGTAAATTAGCAGGTTTTTTATTTTTTTTATGTATTTTATTTTTTATGCTTTTTTATGTTTTTTTTTTATGTATTTATTTATTATGGTAGGTATAGGCTGCAGCACATATCACGAAACACTTGCGTCGCTAGTATGACTCAATGTCAACATGACATGAAAATTATTTACTGTTCGCATTTATTGTTCAACAACAAAATTTAAAGTAGTATGCAAAATATTTACGCGGTTCTTCAAACGAAATTTTGGGTGCCTTTTCGAATAACGGGACATCTTCGCGTACCGAGCTTATCTTTCAGGACACCAGGACAGGTAACCTAAAATCGGGACAGTCCCATTCAAAACGGGACGTCTGGTCACGTTACTCATTCATGACTCCGTGAACTTTCCAACCGTTCCCCTAATTAACGAAGTTTTAATGAGTGCTTTTAGTTTTTAGATGTTAGACCAGGTGGTCGTTGTCTCTCTATTGGTGCTATTTTGTTTACCACTGGACGAGGTCGCAGGTGCATTACTATCAGCAGGCTTTTAGGAATGCACCGTACGGGAAATGCAATTGACCTATTACCTTCACGCGTATGACTCCAATTTAGCTGCAATTTACAACATAGCAACCTACAACGAAGAATAAGTCATTAAATTGTAGCATAGTTCTACAGCATTGATATTTTTATACCCGACTGCGTTAGAAGGAGGGTAATGTTTTCGAGCGTATGTTTGTATGTCCATTTCTTTAGCATGCGCTTCATCCGAAATGCTTGACGAAATGTGACATATGACATATCATTAAAATCGTCTCAATGTACAGAGTGACATAGGGTCTAGGTATATATTTTTTCAGTTTCAGCAGGTTTTCGTAATCATTTCTTGTTAATATATATACATATAAAACTCTTTCGTTACTGACTGACAGACAACGCATGAAACTACTCAGCGTAGAAAGTTGAAATTTAGCATAAAGATTCCTTAGGGAGTGTAGAAGAGCACTTAATAGGATTTTTGGAAAATCCACTCCGAAGGTTTTTTTTGTTTTTTTTTCTTATGTAGTAGCGGGTGAAACCGCGAGTCACTTCTAGTATTAACATGTTTGTGCATTAATGAAAATAGGTATCCGGCATAATTTGAAAATGTTAAGGTGAATACATTTCAGATATCTCATATTCGAGTATTTTGGATGGTAATACAAATAAAATAATATACAGAAGTATAGGGAAAAATAATTTGGTATCAATATAAGATCTGTTAGCCTAGACACAAATAATTGCATGGGAATTACAATTATTTTTATATTTTTTTTTATTTAAAAAAAACATGTTACTTTTTTCTACGGTAATTGTCTGCCACTCTGTAAGACAGTCTCTTAGTTCAGTGCCTTGTTGTTTAATAAAATATTATACTCTATAATTATGTGCATACATGATTGTTATTTACTTATGTTATAAACAAAATACAATAAACAAACATAAATGACGTTCAAGACAATAAGGAAAGAATTTTGAACTTTATATCCCAGTAATATGATAAAAATGAAAAAATCATGTCAGCTTGTAGACACCGAATATTTTAATCAAAAATAGACTAGATCAAACTATATGATATGTATTATTTTTATTTAGATTTAGTTTTTCTGTCCCGATGTAATTTTGGCACTCTATTGCAATTTTGTATTAAAGATACAAATGGGTAGATGGTAATATTTTTGTAAACTATAGAGAAGCAGTTAATAAGTGATAAGGCTAAGTTTATCTATCCTTTTTTCAAGATCTTTTAAGTAAACGTTCAGAAGTACTGTGTGATTCAAAGTTTTGGTGTCTACGAGGAATCTTAGACACCAAAACTTTGAATTAGGTCCAATATAAAACGTATGAATATTTAAAATATTTATAAAGATGTTTTATTTATTATGTGAGATACGTCTAGATCCATATAAGTACTATACCGAGTAAATGAATGTTACGTAATACTTTGTTATCGATTTCATCGCCGTTTTATCTCGGGACGCATTTATGAAAGCAGATGCTGCTCTTAACTTTTCGATTACTTCAGCTGTTTCAATTTAGTATCGACTCGGTGCAATCGGTCGTCGATAAGATCTGTTTTCGTCCGAGCAAGCTCCGTGGCGAATCCTTTAATCGCTCTAATGTATTCTGCTCGTACGATCCTCATTTTTTTGGACCGAATGCTCTGAATTTCGGACTGGTGACAGATTTTAAATTCTTCCCTTACACTTGTACCTTTGCTTTTTTCGTCGTGTTTGTTTTAATAATGCATGACATGTAATTATTTTCGTTACGAGTTGCCAACAAAAAGGCTCCCCGATTTACGACACTCGCCGTCTGCAAGTTAAATTTTGAGTTTGTATAATTCTTTCGTGGATCCGATGTTAATTTAGATCCGTTTATCATAATGTTTAGACGTCATTTATGCTATATTCTTTTTTCACGGTGCTGATTTGCTTTCTATTCAAATGCTATTTTTATGGAACACGTCCATTTATTGTAATATTTATGAGATTCTAAATTTTAAATAAGCTCAACTGAATCCAATTTAAGCGCGTCGATCACTAGAGTAAACGAGCTCGTCCGTCTTGCGACGGCAGCGCCACCTCGATTCCGCGAAGCGCGGATTAAATTGACAAATCTACATTCGAGCCATATACGGTAACTCGGCGCCGGTGGGTAAAAAAATTCACAAGCTAAGTAAATACAAATTTCAATTATAATTTTAAACGTTTTATTTCATTCCCGATTCTTTATTTAAAAATGTATGGTGAAGGCGAACATTTATTTAATGGGATGCGCATACTGATAGGTTTTTCCGAGTGCCTTCGGCGGTGGTCGGCTTTTTCCGCGTTGTGTAACATCGTTTTTGATGCGCGCACACTGCGGTGCGTCCGTCGCGGATGCGCGCGCTCACATCGGCCCGTGATTTACGATTGTGCACTTTGCGATTTTAAAATGGTTTTTCACGATCCTTCTCGCTTTTAAATCGATAGCCTATAAATCTGGTGCTAAAATGAATGAACTCACGTCGCTTTTTATTTTGCTTTAAGAATAATCGCCTTTTACGGTTAAGCTTAAGGTAATTAGCCTTTTGTATGACATCCATTTAGGTATATAAATATAGTCAAACTATTTTTTACTTGGTAGAAAAATGGTAACTTACGTCCGTGAATAGTTAATATATCTGTTATTATAGCATCTCATAAAAGGTTTGTGTATTCGATGACCTTGTGTCTTTTTTGTTTCTTTTTTAAATTTAAATATAACACCATAATTATCTTTACACAAGAATAATTGTATTATTTATTACATAACAAATCTTTCTGTCTAGGCCATAATTCAAACAAATATATTGTAAATAAACACTGCTCTTAATTGGACGTTTTACTAAAATCAAAATAAAGTAAATTTGTTTGAATCAGAATCTGATAGAAGTCTGTCTTTCAAATTCATTTGAAAAACAGCAAACGATTAGGAAACGAACTTATGATTAATTATATCAATTCTTTACTCTTTACTGAGGAGGGGTCTCCTCTCACGATAAGGTTTATTTAAGTTATAGATAAGGTAAAGCTAGATCCAATACCAATTCGCAATAGACGTCGACTTTGCGAACATTACTTCCTACCTATTAAAACAAAATCTTAAACCGTCCGTCAATCCATAATTGTCCCACTGCATTGCATGGACACGAGTCTTCTCTCAGATTGAGGCAGATTCAGGCCATAGTCCACCGCGCTGGCCAAGTGCGAATTGATAGACTTGACACACCTTTGAGAACTTTTCTAAAGAACTTTCAG
This sequence comes from Cecropterus dorantes dorantes, assembly GCA_018249915.1. Lineage (NCBI taxonomy): Eukaryota > Metazoa > Arthropoda > Insecta > Lepidoptera > Hesperiidae > Cecropterus > Cecropterus dorantes. Next base: position 10,131 of record DWLI01004135.1, read on the forward strand.
GTGTGTAGGTTTCCTCACGATGTTTTCTTTCACCGTAAAGCAGTGATAATTAATTTCTAATTTCCAATACGCACATAATTTTGGAAAAATCAGTGGTGCCTGGGATTCGAACCTCGGACCCTCCGCTTGAGAGGCTGGGTTTCAAGCATTCGGCTATCACTACTTTTGTAGAAAGTAAATTTTAAACGTTTGAATTGAACATATAGGTATTTATGTACCTTGAATTTTTTTCAAAATTATTATTCTACCTGATGGTGAGTGATCACAGATAAAATTGTAAAATGTCGACTAAATATATAATCCCCATGGGATTAAGTTAGAACGCGTCTTATGAGTATCTGTTCTTACCACACGCTTTAACATAGAATACGGGAGTGCTTAACACTTATAATATAAAGGTGTGGCAGTAGTTCCGTTGGAGTCTAACCATAGGGTTCTTGTACTTTCGAAGAAAAAGTTAATACATAACCTAACGAGTATAATTCATATAGAAGAACCAGCGTAGTTCAACCGGGGAAGTACCACCGCCCCACTTGTTTCTAGCGTGAAGCAGCTCTTGTGTTTCAGTGAAAGGGTGTGGTTGCTGGCTCACTTATATATGAGGCGACCATCTTAGTAGTTAGGAGTAGCAACGCATCTATGATCGACTCCCTGATAGAACCCCTGTTCTGTATGAAGTTGCTTACAGATGTCCATGGACGGTGCTGTCCACTTGTCATCACTTTGACTGCATGCTCGTTTGCTACTTCAGTCTAATAGAAAAAAAAACCATATTGCTAAAACTGATATTTGCAGTCGGATAATTTGTATTTAAATTACTTAATTTAATTTAACGATTTTAGGACTTTGCGTCAACATACTCGTACATAGATACGTAATAGTGTTATAATTTATTTATTTATTTATGCACACACAGAGAAATAAAATATAAAGATACCTTAAAATTAACAATAAGTGCAAAGGTACTGCTTATTTCTAAAGAAATCTCTTCCAGC
>DWLI01004136.1:0-11124 GCA_018249915.1 Cecropterus dorantes dorantes
TGCTCCACGCCTCCGGTGCTATACCCTGGCTAATGACGGTATCAAACAACTGTTGGAGCGCTTTCAAAATAGGTCTCTCACCTGCTTTTAGCAATTCAGTTGTGATTCCGTCTTCACCACTCGGTTGTTTTTGAGCTGTTTGACGACCAATCAAATCTCGTACAGGCTGACGTCCGGAAAGGCCTCTGCCGGACCACATCCTTTTAAAGTCGAAGGAGAAGAAGGCGAAGTTTCACTCTGAGACTTCGCCATAATCACACATCACCATGTTTGAACTAAAGTCTCTGGCATCGCAATGCTAATGTGGTTGACTGTGCGAACTGTGGACTGCATGTTTCTGAGGACTTTTTTATTATAGGTTGTCGAGCTATAGGTGGTAATTACCACTTACACACTGATTAGAATCAGTTGCTAATGCAGTTTTATTGAAATAAATTCGAATTTATGTAGTAAAAAAATTGTTGGCCACCAAAATATTCAGATTTCACGAAATTATTGTAATTTAAAACTTTATGTTTCCTTAAAAATTTAATGTTATAACTTACAATTTATAATACATATACATTAGATGAAAACATTATTATTTCATAACATTTTTGAATTACCGATTCAGGCACAGATCAAATACAGCACAGAGGCTAGACAAGAAGGAGCAAGCATTGAAGAAGGCAGCTAAAATAAAAGTAATAAAATGGGAAGACACATCAACACAGCTCCCAAATGAGGAAGTTGAGGAAGCATTTGCCAAATTGGAGGTGAAAAAGCTTCAAAAACAGAAGTCATTACTAGCAGAACAGCTGGAAAAGTGCCCAGAACTCCCTCACCGGCAGTATTTGGAGTATGCCAAGTTTGATGGCACTGCACAAATGAAGACACCTACGAAAACTTTTAAAATTTTCATGACAACACTCCCAGAAAAGCATCAAAACTACCCTTTGATTGTCTGTGTCATTGCAAACTCAAAAATCAAGGATTTGATTGGCTTCATATGCTATAAGTACAGGTAATACAATTTGTTCTTGTAATCAATGGTAAGTCCAGGTATAGGGCTTAAGGGCCCCACCACCCCACAATCCTTCAGTACATGACTTATCAAAAATTACCACATTATTTTCCACTACCAAACCTTATTATACCCAATTTTTAACTCTTTTGGGAAGACATTGTCTTGCTTGAGAATGCATTCTATCCAGCTACCACACAATATCATGGTGAAATGATTATATACAATTAGACATAAAAAATATGATTATTTGACAGTTGGTCTTTAGATATTATTAAATTAATTAAAAATCATAACATTAAAAATCCATATAATTATAACATCATTTATTTAACTTTTGTATTGATATCTTTTGCAGCATAGAACATCCAGACATAACCCTTGGATCAGTCCATGATTATGGTCTTTGTCTTGCAGAAGATGATGGAGAAGTTGATTGGGCATTTCCCTGTCTAGATGCGAATGAACCATGCTCGAAGTTTGGATTTCCTTGCCTTGGTCTAGTAGACCTTAAGACTAAAATAGCACTAAGCCAAGTCACAACTCCCATACCAGATATTGAGTTGCCCTTTCACATCGGACCCCCTTTTCATTTCTTTCAAAAGCCCTCTGATTCTGGTCAAAGTCATGTAAATACTTCCAAACATAGTGCAGGAGAGGGTGAAGCTTCAGAAATTTTCAGGAAAGCTCTCGATGAAGGTAAATTTTACTATGATATAAATTTAATTTTGCTCTTCTGAAGTTGCTTGTTGAAGTTACAAAATAATTCATTATTTTAGATGTCAAAAGATTCTCACAGTCTGGAGTTATTGCTGATGCACCACAAGAAAAAATATTCAGAGTAAATTTATTGCATAAAATGCGTGCAAACACACCTGTGCAACTTGGTATATCCTTGGATACTATAGAAATTGTGCCTTTTGTAGCACAAAAACATGCGTTCTGGGTATGTATTTTATAAATAACATAAAATTGAAGGAATTTCTTTATAAAAATTATTAATATTTATTTATATTCTATTACTTTTGTGTAACATTGGATATAATTATTCTAATTTTTTTTTCTTTCTTTCAGTCGAGGCCAAAATATTTTAGGCACAACATTAATTTAATAGCTTGGTGTCAGATCTTGGAAGAAAAAGCCAGCAGAACTACTTTTAGAATAGTGTACTCACCTAGTCATGACACAGCAATAAGTGATCGGAGTAGTTCAGGTAATACAATAAATATTGAAAACCTGAACAGTGGAAGCATATTGATACAATGTAGCTCTTTATGTTGTATATTTGCTCTGTAGGTTTATTTACTACTATGGAATTTATGTTTATATCTCAAACATTTACTATATCTAATATTTAAAATTCTCGTGTCACAGTTTTCGTTGCCATACTCCTCCGAAACGGCTTGACCGATTTTGATGAAATTTTTTGTGCTTACCCGGTATCTATGAAAATCGACTAACATCTATTTTTCATCCCCTAAATGTTAGGGGTAGTACAACCCTAATTTTTTTTTTTATTTTTTAGACAATAATTTTAAAAAAAATTAATACAAAAATATATACAATTCTCAATTTTCACCCTTCAACGATCAACCCTTATTTTTTAATAGCCATTTTTGTAATTTAATCATTTTTCCTTTCCGATCGAGGGTCAGCTAGTATTAATATAAATTTCATCATGTTAACAGTAGGCATCTACTGGTTATCTTGTTGATGGTCATTATTACTTTTAAAGATATTTATTATATGGCTGAATTCGAAACAGAATCATTTCCAAACTAGCGTTCAAAATTATGTATTGTTAATGTCTTTAAAAAAACTAAAAGTAATCTTATTTTTACAGGTAATACAAATTTCTTTCATGGCAACACTACATACAAATTACACGATTTCGAGACCGACCACGACACTGCTAGAACAATAGTTGAAAAGGTAAATACAATATTAGATTTACGGAACAGTCCATGTCGTCGCGAATACAAGACTGCCAAAGAAAAGAAACTTCAAACTAGACGGAGTTTCCATACAAAACATTGAATTAAAAGGAAATTAAAGACTGCTTTATTGTTTACATGAGTTCCTGAAGCATACTGTCAATGTGGTATGATGACTGAGGTAATGGGGTTACTGTTTATACAGATTATGTGTTAAGTATTGAATGAGATTGAGGATCGACATAATCACTATGAGACCTATCCTCACAGTGATTATGTTTAAATTATTAATTACTGTAACCTGAAATGTAAAAATTAAAATAGCATTTGAAAAAAGTGTTTACTTAGGTTTTCCAAAAATACTATGGTAATGCACAATAATGTTTCTATCCTATGTATAGAAACAGGTAACATTTCTCTTACATTAATGATCATCAAATCCTTAATTCATATTCTGCATTTTTGTACAGTGCCTACTCACTACTAATGCCATTGTTTTTAGTTATACCAACAGGGACACAATATACATTATGCAGGTGAAATAAATAACATTTGTTATGTGTATTCTCATTTACTGCCATTATGTAACTGTGCTGCCGTATATTAGTAAGTGTTGTCAGTTGTATAATATTATAGAAAGTGATTTTTATTTCTACTATGGATAATTTTGATAATTGAGATGTCCATAATTCATTCAAGGGTCCATGGTTGCGAATAAACACTTTTACATGGATATCATGGATTGATACTATTAGTTTGGTTAATATGTATAAAATGTATAAATAAATGCCTAATAAGAGATATATTATCTTACTATTCAATGTATAATTATCAGTCAAAAATATGTATCACGTTTGTAAACCCAAAGGAAATGATAATTTATAATCTAATTAAGTTATTGATGTTAAAAAGGGTTCACCTTTTAAGCATTTTTTGTGAATTTGTTTCAATCTGGTTTCATTTTGCTTATATAAGAGTTTCTTATATTCACTCAAATATGCATAAGTACATGTAATTTATTATGAAATAAAATCTATATTCCGAGCTCTACATAAATCTGAATACTTGGGGTGTTAAGTAACTTTTTTCACTCTACTGTACGCATGAAATTTTGCAACAAGGGGTTTTCTTTAGTATAATAATCCCTATTAATTATTATTCGGTATTTTAACATAAATAACTATATTTGTTGATCAATAAGTTTTTAACTGACACCACAATTTTTCACCACAGGGAATTGAATAAATGTAATTGTAACTTAAATATATTTTTTCAACTGAATATTGTTTTAAACACAATGAATTTTTTATTTAATGAATTGCTTGAATGTATATAATTTATTTAAATTGTATCAATTTATAAAATAAATGAAATGTGAAATGAATTATTAACTTGTGAGTAATGAAATATTGAAAATAAATTGTTATGAATGATTATTATTCAGAAGTTTTTTTGGAGTCCTAATTTAACTAGTTTTTTTTGGAGTGACTATCTTATCTAATGAGGTTCTAAAGATGAAGAAAATTATAACAATGGCACAATTTATTTATGAATTAGTATATTGAAATTATTTACACTAGACTAACATTATTTTATGTACAAAGTACACATTAATATTACACATATAATTATGATTAAATTGTATTTACAATAGTTAGCATAAGTACAAGCTAAATAGTGTTAAATAACAATGTGCTTTGCTTTGCAGCTTAGACTTATAAATTATTTGAATTTGCTAGTTAAAAATGATTGCTTGTGGACCAGGTCTTACATTAGTATTGGATGTGAATCGTATACACAGACCTTTGTTTATATCATATTATTTGAGATTTGTAGCCTGACATTAGCCAGTTTAATATACAGACTAATTAAATTTGACGCTGACATGTACAAAATCTAATTAAATTTATATATTTTTTTATTCATCAAAGGTATGTGTAAAGATAGCAGTGATTAACTAGATGACAAAAACTATTTTGGGTCCATTCTTATCAAGTGTCAGTCAAGACCTAACTGTTTCCAGATATGAAACAAAATGTATCTCTTTACACTCTCAAAAATCACTGTTAAATTAGTTTGTTACTAATAAAGCATAATTATATGTAAAGCTGATAACAGTTCAATGCTGAAGTTTTACATCTATTAAATATTAGTATCAATATAATGTAAAATACATTTACTCATGTACATTCTAGACAAAATATATACAAGATCCCAGTAATATTTTCTTATCATTCAATTGTGCTATTTTCTAATATATACTCTGTTACTTTATTCATTTTATCTTCACAGTCCTGTAAAATGACATCGTCCAATTCTACAGCTCGTCTGTGCAGAGCTAAGGTTTCTTTAACAGATTTATGCAGTTTCAACTGGCTTTCAACAAGTTTTGATAGATTAACTTTTGCTTTTAGGAATTCAATGTCGTCATTTGACAGAGCTGCATATGACATTCTTGATCGGCTTGGCGCTTTTGTGGCCATCTGGTATTGCCTGAAAGTAATATTTGATCAGTATTTTATCTTTACTTAATTATCGTGACTGTTGTTTTATAAATGGAGACCTCTAAGCAAATAAAAGTAGAGAAAACATATGAAATTTTATGAATGATTATCATAGAGCTTACTGTCTGAGATCATGATATTTGTTCCGCCTGCTGTTTACTTCCTTCTTCCATTGCTCTTTCTCAGCCAGCAGAGATTCATAATATCTGAAATGTGAAAGGGATACTGAGTAAGTAGTGACATTATAAATGTAACATACAGTAAAAGCCATGTAGTATGGTGTTATCCACTTAAGATGTCTATTTGGTGTAACTTAATTTGCTTATTCCAGGCATGCTTTTAATGTTTAACCCCCATATAGAAAAAATCAAATTCAAACCAATATGCTTTCACAGCAAACATAAGGCAAGTCTACCAATGAGTATAGTTTTAGGTACATAAAATACTGCACTGTAGGTGTTATTTATATGAAAAAAACGCATAGTAAGGCAACGTTGGAAGTAGAAAATATGTACGAATGTGTCATACTTCGTTAGGTCTCTGTTATGCTGGTCGTTTGCTTCAATAGTGTGTTTGCAGGAATTTGTATCAGTATCTTCAGATATCGGTTGTGGTACTGAAAAGAGGAAAGTTCTTTAGTCTTACACTGTCTTTAGTATCATACACTTTTCGCAATAAAGCAACAAATACACACGTATGGAATCGCGTCTTTCAAAAAATGTAGATCGCCTTCGTCTTGGCGGCGATTTAAACGATTGATGAGCCTCGTTATCATTCACTGACGTTTCCATTGCGATCAATGCCTTGTTATTGTTGTTTATTACGTTATTTCAACTTAAAAACCCAACATACACCTTAGAAATTTTCAAAACTTTGAAAACAAATTGACGTTAACTAAACGGACGCCAACTTTGACATTTAGTAGATAAGTTCGGATACACGTATTCTTTTTTTCCTGCTAAGAATTAAATATTATATAATGTTACATTTTAAATGCAAAAAACAAACAGAAATGTAAAATGTATTGACATAATTTCATTATAAATTTACATTTTTCAAACAGCGAGCTAACGTGATTAAATATAAATTTAGAATACAAAGGTCTCATTTGTTAAGAAAATATATTTAACCGAAATATTCGGTTTTATAACCACAATTTGTACTATTAAGGTTTTTGGGACCTAAAAAAAAAAGAATAAAATTTAATAGTAACAAACAATAAAGGGCCTTGGTTATCCCTTTTTTTTCGAAAGTTATGTAAAGTAACGTAGCTGAAGATAAACAATTGTTTCTGTAGATAACAAAAAAATTTACCTGATTGCAATAAAATCTGATAACTTAGTCATTTTAGGGTGGTTTTATGTAAAAGTAATACCAGTGCGATTGTTGTAGAAAACACTGCACGAAGCATAAGCTGTTAGACATTTATTATAAAAATTAAGGTTGTTACTAAATTAATTCGTAAAACGGAGTTTTCATTGCTTTTGACGTATTTGACGTTTGTTTGCTACATCCATCAACTATCGGTAAATATAGCTATACTGTGTTTTATATCTGCCGCATATAAGTTTTCTGGTTTTTTTTTTCGTTTCGGTAAAATATTCGGTTACTAAAATGTCTTGTTCTCACAGGAGAACCTAATCACCGATGGGTAAGACTAAATCAGATTAGTGTTATTACTTTCCGTCGATAAAATTGCGATTTTGCATCGACTCTGTGAGTGAATTAAATGGTGCGATGTTTCCCAACAGCAAATAGTGATGGAGTTCAATGAATGTCGTACAAATGAGGTATTGGACCCGGTAGATATTGAGTTTTTTTCGGATCGATCTCGTACCCCGAGTCCGTCTCCAGTGCTGTCTACAAATGTGTGTTGCGACTTGGAGGACATATTGAGCGACGTAAGTATTCCAGTTATTTCTTAAACAGTCTAAGCATACATTGCTTAAGTCACCTTATCACTGTGTGGTGTGTTGTTTTCTTTTAAACACAGGTATACAATTAAACTTAATATATATTCTTTAGTAGTTAGGCGAATAGTGAAAATATAGGTAATTATTGCTGTTACCTTGACAAGGTATTTATGTACAGATGTATTTTTAAGTGCAGTTTTTTTTGTATAACAATTAATTCTTTAGAGTACTGCTGCTATGTGATAAACTCACTACACTGTGCTAAAATGTAAATGTTTTTAACTTTATTTAAATGATGTATTGGTTCAAACATTTCATCAATTTAAAAGATGTTCTTTTCTTTGTGGTTGATGCTATTTCTTCTTTTTATATGTTTATAGTAATTACATTTAGTAAAATGCTTAGTAAATAATAAGTAACAATTTCATTTTATATATATTTATTGTTTTGCACATTTTTTTACTGGTATACATATATAATTTTTTTTTTCATGTGTGTTGTAATATAATCAAAATAATTTCGTCAATTTTAGGCAATATCAGAGTCCCTTCAAGGTTCCCTCCGGATAAGTCAAAGCCAGTTGATCAACCAGGAACTCACAATACGTCCAGAGGCGAACATAGAGTCTAACGTTCCTGAGGGCCTTGATCTTTATAAGGTTATCTTTGAAGTGGAAAGTGATACGGAACCAAGAATGGGTGATCTAGATGGAGCCACTGTTCAGAAAACAGAAAACACTGCTAAGGACACAAAGGACCAAGTGAGTTGACTCATATCTACATATGTTTGTTTGTTTGTTTTATTCCTTACTATTATAATAATGAGTATCATTTCATATTCATGTTTTTAATGCATAACTGAATGATGCTATGTTTGATTGAATTTTGATTAGTTTGTCAGTTTTATCAATAAAAGTACTTTGTGTATTTAAATACATATTAAGATTATTGACACAGATGTTTAGTTTTACATAGCCAGGCTAATATTGAAAGTTTTAAAATAATTATTACACTAAATACATGTGGCATGGTGGTGGTGGCTTTTAAGATGGTAGAATGAAAGTGGCTCAACCAGAGAGGTACCACCTCCATGCCTCATTCTATTGTGAAGCAGTTCTTATACTAGCTTACTTTCATATAAGGCCATCTTACTCCTTGGGAGTAGCAATGCATCTGTGATTAACTTAAAAACTCTCTTCTGTATGAAGTTGCTTACAGATGGCCTTGGGTAGCAGTGACCACTATCCGACCAGTGGACTTTATGCTCCTGTGCTATAATACTCTTTATACTAAGAAAAGCTAAGAAGGGCAATCATGCATGCCACCATGTGGACATATCATATCATATGGTATCTTCACTTTTAGATTTTATTTCAATTAGGTACTTTTCATGTATCAGAAATAGAGTTGCTGCCATTAAATTGAATCAAAAACCATTCAAGGTTCCTCATCAGTAAGCCAATCAGCAGCAGTTGCAGAGTCATGTTAATTTATTTATTTATGTGACTTTGCTGAATCTAGGGTGGCCTGATAGAAATAGACTTTTTAGAAAGTGTTATGATTTTATAGCATAGACTAGCCAAGGGTTATCCATGGGTTTATTGATATCATAGTAATAAATTTAATTAAATTGACATTTGATTATAGGTAACACTAAATTTATAAGTATAAATCAGCACCAATATAGATCTTAGATAGATGTAGGTCATGATATCAATATTTATTAATTTATATAAACATAAGATTATATGAGTACAGTTCTTTATCATGCAGTAGTTTGTCTCTGTCAGTAATCAAATTCCACACATAAATTGCAATTGCTATGTAAATCAGTCAATCATAAATTATATTTGAAATGATATAATCAATGGAAGTAATTTCTCAAGTGAATGTGTCCAAAAGATAACAAAACATTTGGTAAGTACTGTACATTATCTTACATAATTCATTAATTTGCACGAAATAATCTTTGATTATTGTAAATGATAACCATTGAAGTGATAACCATTGGCTCAATGTTATCCAAAGTTTTGACTTGTGTACATTATGTCAAAACAAAAAATACTGTTTAATTTTTAAACTTTCACTAATAGTGTGTGTGAAGTGTTTTTTTTGTAGAGATATTTTTTATTAGAGTCCTAAAAATCAAAATGATACATCTTGACTGCAACAGTGTTGTGTGTTGTGTGATACTAAGCAGAGGCTAAATGACAATTCAAATACAAATACAAGTAGTGGAAACAAATATTAAAAGGGTTCTTTTGTTTTTATTTGTAGAGATATGTTATGTTCACTTTGTTTCTTGGCTTGTGACATATGTGAGATATGGGATGAAAATACGTTTTCTTGTTATAAATGTATCATCTTAAAATGCAACGGGTCGCGGTGTCGTGCGTTTTTTTAATGGGGAAATTAAATGCAGTATTATTATTATTGGTTTCCATTTGATTTTAATCGAAAATACATTGAACATTTAATTTGTATCAAATATGTTTGTTTATATTTGACCATGTTTATATATAGATATTATAAAATTTAGACCACCAAGTGATTCTAGTGTAGTAATGACGTAGGTACATATAATAGGGTCTTGTTGTTGCAGTATATATATATTTTTTCTTTGCTTTATTCCTTTTTACACGGATTAATTTTAATGACATGACTTTATATCAAGGTGCAAATTGATGCATTAGCTTCAAATACAATTTACTATTTATTTAGTAAGTAGATTTTAAACGATCATTCTCAAAAAGGTGTATGATTGTTCTTAATTTTTTATGTCTTCTGTTTAAAGAATACAATCATATTAACATAAGTTAGTAATATAACCAATTAATATTAAAATAATTTCCCAATACCAAAGACCATCAGTAAATTTGTTATTGGACGATATAATAAAGCTTACATCGACATGTTGTTCTCTTTGAATTTATTTGACTGCAGATTGTTGAAGTGGGGCGCCAATTCCCGCGTCAAATTGGTTAAATGGAGGCGACGAACACGTTGTTCAGGAATGCTTTGATGACGTGTTTGAAATCACAATGCATCAGTGTTACACTTCAAACATGGTTATTTCCATTCGCAGGTTTTCCAATCGAAATATTAATCCTTTCTTTTATATAAAAATCCGCTTGCGTATTTTTGTGTTTGCTGAACACTGAAAGTAATAAATGAATTTACTTGAAATTTCAATTCAATTGAAATGAACGTTTCATATAAGAAGAGAACGGTTTTATATAGTTAATACCTTTATATGCCACGGGAATGGGAACTTTTATTTACTTGTTTATTATTCAATTCTCTCATATCTAATATCAGACAATCACAGGCCGAGCGTTGCCAGGTTAATCTAGTTTAACATAATTTAGACTCATTTGCTTTTCTCGGAATTTGATAAAAAAGACGATTTTTATAGTAATTTACCTAGGCAGATTATGTCCTTAATCAGTTTAGTAATGTAGTCTGAAGCGAATCACAATTTATTTACATAAAACAACAGTTAAATATTTTTGACGTAAATGTCTTTATATATATAAAATAAGAGAAGGACTAAATGATAGTTATATCGCAATAAGCTACAAAAGGAGTTAGATACAAAATTCCCTAAAAAGGGATTATATTCTTCGATAGGTATTATAAATATGATACCATTGGTCAATTGAATTTGAATCTATTTCTATAATAATTAATGCTGTTTAAAAATAAACCTTTTATGTAGGTATTTCATAATTAATTGTTTTAATACATGTTTACTTGCTGTAAATTAATCAT
>DWLI01004137.1:0-11124 GCA_018249915.1 Cecropterus dorantes dorantes
TACCTTAAAATTTCTTAGTAATATCTATACAGGACTTAGTACCTATTTAGATATCATATCTTTTCTAGACTAAGTAGGCAGTAATGAACTTGGCTTTTTTCACAATTATATTATTTATAACAAATACTCCACGTTAGAAATAGATCCCTATTTCTTACGTGGAGTATTTTTTGCGTTGCAGTGAAAGAGTGTAGTTGCCGATTCACTTATATATAAGGGGACTATCTTAATCCTCGGTTGTAGTAGCTATGCATGTGTAAGCGACTTCAGCTAGAGCCTCTTTTCTATATGAAATCGCTTATAGATGTCCATGGGAGGCAGTAACCACTTACCATCAGGTGGATTGCATGCTCGTCTGTTACTTGAATCTGATAAAAGTAAAAAAGTCGCTCCTATACTTTTTGCATATATTTTTGTCTCTTAACTCCTTTTATCGAGGGTTTTTACAAATTCCTTCCGGGCGCCGGTCCCGCCGGCCGCGCCGGACACCTGCGCCGGACGTTATTTATGCACTGCGCCTTATTACGACACTAATGCGAAAACTTTGCAAATATCTGAAATTGGAACACTCAGTTTTAGCCCGTTTGTTTCGCATTCATTTATAAGACCTGATTTGAACAAGTATACGAGTACGTTTTGGAATAAGGCTGCGAGATTTTAAAGTTTTTAAACATAACACTACGAAATGCTTAAATATAAAGTAAACAAGTACAAATTTAGTGTAATTTTCTTTTACTAAAATGTTTTACCTCGTTGTGTTTAAAAAGTTTGCAAGGTAGTTGTTTCTCTAAGTATAATAATACAAAATATTCCTTATATTTTTAGGATTGAATTGTTTATTATACTCGAATACGTAAACAAAAGTTTGTAGCTTGGGAAATAAGTCGTTGTAAAAATGTTATGAGATAAGGTACTCATAGATACTGAAGTTGCGCCCCTGGAGCCTCGCAGCTAAAATAGTGCTACGACGGTAACCTCTGCCTGTGGTAAGAGGAAAGGGCCTCCGGGCTTCGGAGGGATAAAAATGGGAGCTCGAGCGTACCCAGCGACCCTGCGAAGGACAAATATGTAGTACTAAGGACGGCCACCGAGGGGGGTTTATCGGGTAAAAATCCCAAATAGCTCGGTGACGCTCCAACGAAACCTTTTGACAATTTCACCCCGTCACCAAAAAAAACAACAAAGGTACGTGACTTGACTTAAATATATTCTTTACCCCACGCTCCTCAATTTTAATTTTCTCAACACTACCCAAATTTTAATAGAACCATACCTTGTAGATGATATTAAAACGTTTGTTCTATTAAAAATACGGGCTGACATAATTAATTACTTAACGAATTTAGAAACCGTTACAAGTAAATATGTATTTGTATTAGATAATTTATTAAATCTGTACTTTATAATATAAATAGAAAACCTCTTTTTTGTTCCAATAATGAGTATCTATCTTTTTCCTCATTTAGGATAAGGACAAATAAAACTATGTCACATTTCTTCAATGATAAATCGATGCCCGAAAGCAATATAACGTTTTTATCGTGTATATTTTCGATTTACTTATTTTAGTGATGGCAACAATTGTCAAGTGTCTGTATGTCCGTTAAACATCGTTAAGTCAACAATTGTATACAAAAGTCCATTCCGTCTTTTCAGGCTTTCAAAAACGAAACGAAGGTCGAGTCTGGGTAAAACATTCTTCACAATCGCGCCATCCTAACGCGCGTTCATCTGCCGGCCGGATGTTTGCAAGAGCGAGTGTTTGTTCTCGCCTCGATCGCATTTTGGGGCTACACGGGCCTGCTACTTGAAATTCTACGTAGTATTTTCGGGAAATTCGAGATGTTTTGCCTGAAGGGTGCTTGCACACAAAAAGTATATCCATGCTACTCTTAGGCCACTCATAAACTGTGTATTATTTAAAATGTAATAAGTAATTATTGCTTGAAATAAAATAGACTTTTCCTTTTTGATTGAGAAAAATCTGTATTTATTCTGTAAATAATTACTTTATTTCATTACACTTATTCCAATATATTATGGATCTTGTCAGTTCATGATATGGACAACAGAAACCTGAATGAATATGTACATATAATCTCTACCATTGCATTGCTCAAAAACGAACAGAACATAGAACAATAAATTTATGTGCACGACACTCTGAGAACCTCCATATATTAGATTTATTTGAAACGTCAATTGAATGAAAAGTTTTCTTTGTTCGAAAGCGTTGCACAAAAAGTTTATTCATTCATTCAACAGGGAGTGATTTAAACTTATGTCCCCAGTCTACGGTCTACGAACAGAAACTATTTTTAAAGTTTTTGATCGTCAGCTTTTGTTGGATACTTCATGAAATATATTTATGCGTCATTGACCTAATAGGTCATATGTACAATTTCTGTCCCTTGAGTATGAGTATCATCCGTTGAAGTATTGCATGTCTCGTTCTTAGCAAAGTAATATGTCTAAGGCTAACATTTTTTTATACATTATGTTTTAAATTTAAACAAATGATGCTATAACACTATACAAAGATACTGGGTTCATTGGACGAAAGCCTTTAGCCTATCGAATTTTGTATAATAGACTATATTTTATTTGCTACGTTTATATATTTTCGTATCCTTAGCTCTGCTTTCATTTAAAGGACAGCGACCAAAACATTATGCATTAAATACTTGAAGAAAAAACATTTTTCATAAGATACGTGCCTAGAGCACTCGTGTCACCCTTTTCTAAGACACATTTACCATAACATGTCTGTAGCCCTACGCGTAAAGTGCGTGAGGGCGCTTTGAAAAGCTGCTAAAAGCTCTCACAGTAATCGCATATGCCGCGGTGCATAATTATGGATGCTTAGATAGTGCGTGTTTACATAAAGTCACTATGTTCTGCCTTGTAACATTTCTGTATATTTGTGGTTACATTTTTTGGAATCGAAAACTCCTTTGTCATAAGTAATTACTTTATTTAAGTAAGTAAGTAGATTAACTACAGCATAGTAAGTTTATATTTTTAAAATTATGTCTACCTACCGTACCAAATCAAAGTAATTATTTTTTATATTTAATCTTAATGATAAGACATACGGACTCTCCTATGGAAAGTTGTCATCGTCGCTTAGGGGCATTTGCAACATTATTATATTACATAGTATAACGGAGATATTTATGCGGTCAGCCTGTCAGTTTGACAGGTAAAGGGTTCGGATTAGGGAGCTCTGTCACTGTATGCTTTTTGTACTTCTAACCTTCACCTTAGTAATCTTACGTCTTCCGCATAGCGGAGCGGTCGCCATGCCAGTATAATAGGCATTAGGTTCCGGGTTCGATCCCTGGGTAGAGAGATATCTTAATGATGAGTTAAGAATTATTATTACTTTCGCTTCTGGGCCTAGGGGTTGTATGTCCATGACACCCGATACAGTAAAATTCATAGTGTGCGGCTATTAATGTAGAAAGTGTTATTTTTCTGAAACAGCGGTACCAGTCCCAATCGCACTCAGCAAACGTAATATATATATACAAGTTACTATTTTCAATTCCATGCTTACTTACTTGCTATTCGATATCGAAAGATTTGACTAGCGGAAGAAATTGCCAGCGAAGTAAAAATGGTGTTTATCTTGTAAAAGCGGAGCAAAATAACACTTCCTTATAAACTTCACAGTGGAAGCTTATTTCTGTTTCCTTTTGATTCGGATTACAGTATTGTGTTGAACTTAGAAAATAATAAATACAAAGCGATACGGATAAACAGCAAAGAAGGATTGCTAACCGTGCTTTGAACTGTTGCATGCAATTGAAAATAGAGAAAATTCTTTATAGTGATACAGTAGTGCATAAACTTTGGTATTCTCCTGTTAATATCCGGTTAAATGCAGAGAAACAACAAGTACAATAATTTTGCAATAGCATATATCAATAGTATTAAAGATTGAAGATGTATTTACGAATAACATAAAATAACAAAACATAACGTAATGTAACATAATGCTTTCTTCTTTCTTAGCCCCACAGTAGGATTTTCTCCTGTGTCATGGGTACCATGGACACACAAAGACGAATACACTAACACCCAGATCAAGAACAGAATTTGAATATATACCGGTCCAACCGGCAGGTCGTCAAAGTCTCAAAAATTTTTAAACTCTAAAATTATCCTTGGATACATTCTAGATTATAGGTGTACTAAGGCATGTACGAGTAAAATAAAAGTAATTTCTTTGTTTTGTTTAGAATAGTATCACATTTAACGACTGTTTTTTTTTGTTTTTTAAGAGTTAACCATATTTCCATAAGGCAGAGATAAAAACTTTAAAACCGCAAATATATTTACAGTCACTTAAAATCGTAGTTTTGCCTAGCTTTTCCAACGGAACCGCAACTTCATATCGTTTGCATTCAGAATCCGCAGGAATTTGCTTTTAAACGGTCTATTTTAAATTCAATAAAGAACTTGAGGTGTGAAATCTGGGATTCACTTTGTGCAGCAAATGTTCCGCGGTGTCTGTAGCAGCGTGCATACCGCGGCTTTACCTGGAATTTAAACGCCAACCTTATGCTGAGTGTTGTTCTCGGAAAAAATACACTATAAACTCCACACTTATTTCTGCTAGCGAAATGTACTCTTAGTACAAATAAATATTATCAGCGTAAGAAAATCATTTTAAATTAGTGCTTACGTTGTTATAAAGGCCGTAGTAATACATATACTCTGTTGAAATATCTAGAGTATATTCATAACGGTTTAAGGCATATAGTCCTGTGACAGACGGACAGACAGCGGAGGCTTTATGATGATCTAGAGTGTTTTAAACATTTGGATACGGAACCCGGAATGACCATTTTTGCGATAAACAGATTTTCGGGTCGTAGTGATATAATCGGTTATATCACTACGTCCCGAAAATCTGACAGTCTCGTTAAAAACTAGACTTGACCTTACCATAAATGTCACGTTAATGCTGATAACAACGTATTTACTGGATATCGGCACGTCTAATGCTCTTGTACGTAAGACCTACCTGTACTGTCTTAACTAGATTTGGGTCTGACAATTTCAGTGTGCAGCCTCAACCTCAGAATCTAATGCCGTGTCGTAAGGACGCTTGGCTCAAATCGAATACGTCCATTCACAATTAGATTTTCAACGGGCTTCGTGGCTATCTCACGACCTAACATTGTTTGCATCCAAATTGCACACATATGTAAATCTACTAAATAAGTTTCTGTAATAAAGAAAATAGCCGCTTTGCAACATTGAAATGTACAATGTTTGTAAATTTTATTTACTTTGTTTTAAATTTCGTGTGAATTATCAATATCTAATCTTTGACAATTGGTGCAAATAGACAGTTTTTTGAATAAGGAAATAAAGAGTACTGGAGCGAAAAATGGAAATATTGGCACTAATAAAAATGTAAATCTCCACAATAAGGAATCGCTCAGTTATGATATCTTACCATAACGCTGATATCGATATGCGAAAAGCTAATATGGATATGTAGCTATGTTAAAAATGAATATTAGTTGAAGGATAACAGTGATAGTCTAAGACTGAAAGTGACAGTTGTAGTTACTTTAGGTCAATCGCGTTTTTCTCTTTTAAAAATAGCGTTAACAAAGATCACGCAGTCCACGTGATGGTAACTGGCGCCGCCAATAGACATATGTAAATAATCAATCCTAGATCAGTTAGAGTCTTACCTAAGATTAGCCACAGATGCGTTGCTTCGTCTAAGGATTAAGTTGGAATGCCTCGAATAAGTATTTCATCCTTACCACACCCCTCAGATCCGAACACAGTAATACATAACACTGCTGTAATTAGATAGGTAGAAATAGGTATGGCGGTGGTGCTCCCGAAAAAAAAACACAAAGAGCTCTACCACCTTTTAATGTCTTCTACGATCTAAATGTGCCACAGTGTAATGTTATTCATTTAGGGCCCTAGTAACTAGCTCGTTTAAATACCTTAGAGAGTGTAAATAAGGAAGTGCTTTGTAGAAAAGAATCTCGTGCCTGAGGCGTGGCGCGGGTGTGAGCGGGCAGTGAAGCGGACGCTCGCTGTACGCTGAGTGCCAACGCGGACGCCGGCGGAGCGTAAAACGAAATAGAATACAATAAAATGTAAATAAAACTTTCTTCTTCTTTCCTGTTACTTTAATTTAACGTTCATTCGTCTTAATTTTTAATAGCCTCAAGCCTATTTTAAGGGATTTATAAATATTATTATTTTTAAATATAAATGATTTTCGGTATAGTTAGAGTATAATAGTAACTTTTATTTTATTTATATATTTATAGGATTAGGTTATGTACCTGAAGTGGGCCAAAAATGAGAAGCACGAGGACTCTTTAGTAGACAATATTATCAAATAGGATCAGGAAATAAATATTGTTATTTGATTATACAGAGTTATCTTCATATTAAAAGATAATTATAATTACTAAATAATCAAAGTTATGAATACAAATATACATAGTCATTACATGGTAATAATAAAATAATTGAAGCGAAATCTCCGTTTTAAATTGACAAGTTCTAAATTGTTAAGAATTGATATGGCTAATTACTAGAAGCATTCACTCCAGACGAGCTATTCAGTGAACACATTATCCTCGTCTGAAACCCGTCGCTCAGGCCAAAAGCCCGAAAAACTGTGGTGCAAGTAGGTCGGAGCATTACGTCCCCTCACAAGTAATGGCGCACATTACTGTACGTTAGAGGGCATATCGATGCTCGCCATTTTTAACCCGCCCTCATTCGCTTCGGGTATAATAAGGGAGGGAATTTTTCACTCACGCAAACAATAAAGTGTTAGGGAGCGCGACAGGACGCGACAGTTTGTCTTTCGTGGCGCGTAAACAGGTGACGAAATGTACGGGCGGGAATTGCGCGCGGTAACGCTGCTGATTTGAAATTCTAATGTCGCATGGCTGCTTCTGAAATATGCCTTCCTGAATATTACCCATGAAAACAATTGAGATAATGTTTATTCAATAGCATGCTTTTCGTCTGTCGAATTATAGCGTTATCCATAAGATGTGTACTTTTTTATAAATTAGTATTAAAATTATTAGTTTTATTAATACATTAGTATACAATTACTGTTCCACTGTTGCACAGGGATCTTTTCACGAAATGTCATAATCCTGAATGTTCTTTCTTGTTACATTCTGTAAGAAAGTCTCAAGCATATATATTTTCAATTTTCTTATTAAATGTAGTTTTTTTCTAATACTTTCATTGCTTTGATTCCTATGCTTCGAACATTGATCCCCAGATTGAGAAGGCAAATTAGAAACGACTAGGCTATCACTATGCATCTATCCATTATATGCATATTTTTTGTGTATAGGTAATAAAATGTTTTCACGATGATGGAGAAATGTAAAATAGTTTGTACATAATCAGTGAATGCTCTAACCAGCCGCCGTCACGGCAATGCGGGCGCTCGGCGATTATCGCTCGTCTGCCGATCGCCTGCATTGTCGGCGGTGCGCTCCTCTACACGTCAAACTTCCCTCGTTTACGTATTTCGTATTTTGGGTTCGATGAATTAGTTCAGTCTGACGTCTATCAACAGTCTATTAGAAATAGTCGTTGGCCTCATTCAGTTTGACTTTAAATTTTCGGCAATAACTTCATTTTATTTTTAATTAATTTAAGTTTAATGGTTATTACATTCGTGTATTGTGTATCACAGAGTAGCAATGTAGTTCAATGCATGAAGAATTACTGTCGTCAAATGACTATATTTTATTTTTATGTGCATATGTAATGATAATAGCAAACAGATATGTAGTTTTGATAAAATATAAATACTTTCTCTTTTAGAAAAAGGGAAAAACCTTCAAAAGGTACCCGATACCGTCGGATCAACGTAAAATCAACGCAAAACGGGATTTTTGGGACCCCCCGGTGATCGACTTCAGCACTGCGTGGACATCTATCCATTGGTTCGGTATCTTAACACATCCGCTATTTTGAATTTAAAGATAATTCATTAAATTTATCGTGCAATGATTTTATAATTTATCGTGAATTGTCCAAAATTTCCAAATTAAATCAATTTTAGCTCGATCAATTGGAAATAAAATATAAAAACCTAATAAAAAGAGACGTGTTGCCTGAAATAGATAAACCACTTCTTCCATAAACCGGTTTATTTGAAGATAGTTCTGAGTTAACTACAAACGTACCTACAATATGGGACTGAAAGCTCATCAATGGACGTTACGTATCCAAAACGCGACCCCGTGTGTATGTTACAAAGGCACTAATCCCATTAGCCAATAGAACCAACCATCCGAATGCGCAATGCTCGACGATTACCACTCGCCGGGCCCATCGCCGCCTCTTGTTTAGGCTCTATGCCGTTTGTATGTCAATCTTCACATTGTTGTATTTGTATCGGAATCAGTATCGATGGAAAGATTAGTACGGTCTGAATTCCTGTTAACTTTATAGACCAAATCAACCCGATTTGGTATATAAAGTTTAAAGTTTCACTGCCTTATATTTACAACATTTAGACACTTATACGAATACTAGAGGTGCCTCGCTGTTTCACCCGATACTACATAAAAAAATAAAAAAAACATAGCGTGATGTTATATAGCCTACTAATAGCCAAATTTTCAAGTCATTAACTTCAACGGTGTATGTATAATACGTACCAAATCAATCTGCATCAAAAGCATATGTAATAGATTTTGATCTAGGTCGATCGATATATCGGTCAATAGTAGGATTCCTATTAGGAATTAATCCCAACTATTCACAAGAAGTAGGAAATCATTTATAACTTTTGAAGAAAATGTTCCCTTTATTTACATAATAATATACTATAATATATATATTTTATTGTTATATTTTTAAATTGAGCGTTCATAATGAAAAATATTAATAATAAGAATCGATACGTCGACTATATAACAAGACCGTCGGTATGTATTATAATAAATACCAGGAATATACGATAATAGCGCAATCTATCTGGTCGATAGATGAAGATTAGCCGAATAAATCGTAAATCATAGAATCAAAGAAGAACATGATTAATATCGACGATGTATTAGAACAGTAATGTATTGACAATGAAGCATCATACTCGTATGAACCAATAGAACTAGTTAACAGAGCAAACCCAGCAAGTACGTACAATACATGTACTCTACGATTACTGCCGATCGGCCCGTCCGCTGCCTGCATTGTTTATTCTCCCAGTTCAGTTGAGCGTCAAAACTTAGCCTTGTTTACGTAATAGGAGCCGGTGGATTAAAATCATTTGGCAGTTCGATTTGTAGAGGCGATATCTGCCAGATCCAAGAACGAATTTCACGCTACACTGGCTCAAATCGAAATTTTATTTGACTCGCTTTCTGCAATAAATACAACAATAAAGTCATTTTTATAGCTTTTACAATGTGTATTGTAAGCGACTACAATATATCTTTTTGTAAACTTCTAACTAACTTTAGTAAAATTTAGCTTTAATTTAGTCTTAACTAAGTTAAAGTCACGTTGACTTTGTAATAGTAGACTAAATAAATTCGAGAATAAAGTCATTTTATAGCTCTTATAATATGTATTGTAAGCGACTACAATATATATTTTTGTAAATTTAGTAAAATTCGTCCTTAATTAAGTCTTAACTAAGTTAAAGTCGCATTGACCCTATAATAGTACAAATTTAATACTCAAATACAGTCGTATTTTATTCACCACACGCAGAACCAACGTTCCTCAACACAAAAGAATAATATTACGGGATTTGTAGATTACTTTAACAGAAAATCACAATTCCCACTCAGCATTTCCCGTCCCCACTCAGCACTGATACGGGGCGATTGCGTGGTTCACCCTAATCATTTCCGGCGCTCGAAACAACTCCGGGATTGCCTGCTTGTTGGCGGCACTATGAATATGTTATCGTGATTACTTCATATCTATGCTGGCAAAAAAAGCTCGCTGTAAAATTCAAGATTTACGTCAAAAATGTTTTAAAACAGTACTTGTACTTTCCACATTTTATGAGCTCACATAAATATCTTCTAACAACTTAAGATATAATTTAGCTGTGTATAAATATTTTACCTTCATTGTTTCATACTTAAGCTAATGGTAAATATAGGTCTATTATGAACTTAAGTAATAAAGTACTTGCCGGTTTAATAATAGCCTTGACCTAGCTTTTTTGCTCCAATTGTGAGAAAAATTCACAGCACCTAGAGGTGATGTTGGATAAATGGCAACTCTTCAAGACCATTTAGGCTTCAATTATATTAAAGATTTAATATAATAGAAGCCTAAATGGTAATTATACGTACATGCTCATATTGTAAAAGTGTTCCCTTAAATTCGATCAGCGTGGTGGAGCGATCATTTCGGTCTGACACACAGTGGGTTTTAAGTTCGATCCACTGCCAGAAAAATCTAAATGATAAATTTAAAATTTCGTTCTTATTCGCATGCTTGTATACTTGTGTATACTCTACATCTTTATGTGTGTTGATGAATACTCGGCATTATATTTGTCCATGGCTCTCACGACACCAGAAATCCTAGTCTGAGACTATGAATGCACAAATCGTTTTTTATGAAATATCAAAGAGTATACTTTTTACCCAACTGCATCAGAAGATGGGTAATATTTTTCGAGCGTATATATGTACGAACATTTTTATGGCACGCGCTACAGCCAAACGGCTAGACGGATTATGACATACATATCATACAGATGACATAAGACAGACATATATTTTAATCGTCTCAGTTTGGAAAGTGACATAGGCTATACTATTTTAGAAATGGTGACCTTAAATAGGGGAAAAGTTGGGAGGACAAGTGACTTTTTTGATTATCATCACAATATCAAATGAAATCTAGTAAATAGACCATTCAAAAAATGTTTGATATTACTTTTACTTGACTATTTTGATGTTAAAGCGTTAAGTAGAATATATCATTACTAGAGGTGCGCACGGCTTCACCCGCTATCGCATAAGAAAAAACAAACAAATATAGCTTGATGTTATATATCCTATAGCCTTCATTGACAAATATACTGTTCAACACAAAAACAATTTTTAAATTCGAACCAGTAGTTCC
>DWLI01004138.1:0-11124 GCA_018249915.1 Cecropterus dorantes dorantes
GTTCTCTGAAAAAAAAAGAGTTCTCAAAGGTGTGTGAAGTCTACCAATTCGCACTTGGCCAGCGCGGTGGACTATGGACTAAAACTCTCTCATTCTGAGAGAAGACCCGTGCCCAGCAGTGGGACGATAATGGGTTGATGATGTATTCCTACCAAAACCATCACAACATGGCAGCGCTTTACCCGTTTTTTATAAGGCAGAAATTGTTATCAGACTGAAGTAGCAACTGTCCACCTGATGGTAACTACTGACTGCCGTTCATGGTCTGTAAGCAATTTCATATAGAACAGGCGTTCTATCTGAAATCAATTACAGATGCGTTGCTAGTCTCGAGGACTAAAATGGTCATTCATTAGTAAGCCGGCAACCACATCCTTCCGAAACGCAAGAACTGCTTCACGCTAGAAATAGGTGTGGCGACGGTACCATACTGATCGCACTACACTGATTCTACTTGGTAAAAAAGGATTTACCGTTTTTTTCTCATGTTTTCGCATTCCCATACCAACTTAAAAAGCAGCATAATAGCGAAGGGAGTGAAAAAATTAGAAACTTCCCGCACAGTTTGACAAACAACAAAACTCGTTACGGTTAGATTCGGAGTGACCTAAGTTCCCTTTCAATAAATTTTCAGGCTGCTTGGCGGCGAAATTTGTTATTAAATTAGCGACCTGGCTCCAACTTGGTTCGTTTGTAGGCACCGAGAGTTTAGTTAGTTTTATTGTTATGTTTTTGTTGTGTTCGTTATAGAGAGCGTTTTCACGCGTGTAACGAAATTGTCTCTACATTTTTGTTTAAGTTTTCGGATGGTGAAAATTTTGGCACTTTAAGTTTTTCGGTGAAATTTGTTGCTGTTTATGTTGCGTATATAAATGTATCACATTATATAATATTGAATGTAAAAACATACAATACTAGTACAAATTACGTGATTAACAATTTCTATAAGTAACATTTTGAATAAGTACTTACAGTTTTTTTATATGAAGAGCGACAGTTTATATAACTTAAATGTAGTAAATAAAGTATTGTAGTTTTACACAGATTTGGATCAAATTCATAAAATACTTAAACGATAAAAAATATATAAAATTGAAATAATAACAAATGTACGTACAAAAAGCCTTTTATCTTTCAGAATAACCGAAATATGAAATATCACACAAAAGAATGGAAAAAGTTAATTAAATATCGCGCCAAACCTGTATTTGTGTTCAAACGTTTCTAATTTTTAATTCGAGTATTGTTTCTGTTTCAAAAGTGACGATTTGATTAAAAACGTTCCGAGTTTCGAATCGAATTGTTTGAAGCGTTTGTACATTGTGTTGTTCATGTGTAAATTATCAACTATTTGGCTCTCACGACTGAGTATAACCCGCGTAAAAGAGGACCTTTGTGCAAATACCTAATACAATGAGTTGGTGATAGCCTAATAGCTGAAACTCGGTCTCAATCGAGGGTTCGAGATCGAATTCCAGGCTTGCATCACTCACATTTAGGAATTTATCATCATTGCTTCAGGGTGAAACAAAGCATCTTAAGAAATAAGTTTTCAGGTTTATGTGAACCGATTCTCACTTGGCCAGTGCAGTGAATTATATCCTAACTCTTTCATTATGAGGGAAGGTCTGCCCAGTAGTGGGACAGTAATAGGTTGACGACTACGATAATTTTTATTAGAAAAGTAACGTAAGGATATATGGCCGATTTAAATTGTATATCCGCGGTTTAATTGTCATCATTAGACTAACGTGTCTACGCCGTTACTTGTCCTTTGAAGTAGGGGAGCGTATGAATTTCAGCCACTAGCAGCCACCTTTCTAATCGTGGGCGCCGTTGTATATCTTTGCAGGCTTTGACTATAGAAGACTATAAAAGAAATAAATGCTTGGTAAAGCCGCAAATTACTTTCTTTATTCTAACCTGAACAATTGTATAAAGACGTATGTATAAAGACAAGTAATACATTGTTTTGTAATACAAATCCAATTTCCATTTTAATTTCAATTACTCGTCATTTCTTTTATTGTGTTTTCATGGACGTACTAGTATCCACGAAATTGACACATAACACATTGTATTAAAACTGTTATCAATAAAACTTTACCGATTTATTTCGTGTATACACAATCAATACAAATGTAGGACAGACCTACAATAGCCCTAAAGCGTGGAAACCTTAGCGCAATTCTTTAAGTTTGTTATTCGGCTCGCTAATGACTTTCCCACGAGTTCCAAGCTTAATTGTTTACGGCTTAATGGAATTTGTTTGTATTCTATAAAACGGGTGTGGAGTTGAACGGTGAACGCTGAAGTATTGGAGGTTTTAGAGTAAAAGGTTACGCTTCAGTTGGTAGAGTTATGTGCAAATATATTTACTGCTCCCTTTAATAGCTTTCTTGGTGACGGATTTTGTGGTATTTATTAACGTTTGTGCGATAAAATGTACTTTTCAATCTGAGTGGAATGCGATTTTTCATTTAATATATTTTTTACAACTTACACACTTTTTAAGTAACATTAGCTTTTGATATCTTTTGTGTCTTGTGTCTGAACGGACTAAAAGACAATAAATAAACACTTAATAATCATATATTTTTACATAAAATAAATGTTTAGTAATATAACACTGTTATCATCTCCAGATAGAGCCGTTGAATTACGCCAATAATCAATCAAGGGTCCAACAATTAAATCTAAAGGGTATATATCTATCCTCGAGCTTTTTACCTGACCTTAACCCTTCGGTGACGAGGGTGCAAGCCCGACGAATTCGTCCCAACGGGTTAGACGTATCTCTATTTACGCGAGTATCGTATTCCGTATCTTCAACTTATTTTATTGGTGGGATCCGCTTAAATGGAATATAAATATCTTTTTCTGATCGTTGTTATATTTTGGGTGAGGTGGAGAGAAAAGGGAATGTGCCGGGTAGAGGTGGATTGGATGAAAGAAATGTATTGGTTCTGGTTTGAATATTAGGAAATACTTTATTATTACAATTTATACTTGCATATTCCTGCGGTTTCACCCGTTTTCGATCGTTTACCACGATAATGAGTATCCCGTGTAATAATGGCCATAAAACTACCTGGGTGTCAATTTTCAGCGAAATCCAAAAAGTAGTTTTTGCGTGAAAAAATAACAAACACACGTACACACACACATTTTCTTATAAAATTTCCCATTATTAATATAATATTAATAGGATTAGGTGTCTACATGTTCGTTGGTCCATGTCAAAGCTCTCTTCTTGTTATATGTATGCGACGATTTAAAAATAAATCAAACTACAGATTTCTGTAGCAAATCCATTTAGAGTCATGTCACGTACAGATTTAACAGCACTATTGTCCAATCACCGCGTTCGCCAAAATAACCATTTGAAACTGCATTCCCTCTATTTCTAATCAAGCGTTCCTATAACATCGTATTAGCGACGACAAATTCAAAGCTTTGTCAGCACGTGAAATATTCAAGGCATTCAATTACAGGCTTTGTTTACTAGGAATTGTTTGTACCTGACTAATCTGGGGCAAGTTACGGAATCTGGAGCAACGGTGAGCCGTCATTAACTTGTCATTATTTTTACAAGGTGGTGGTGATGAAACGAGTATCATTCTTTTGGGGAAACAGTTCTTGCGTTTCAGTGGATGGGTGATTGCTGGCTAATTTTTATAGGGGGCGTCCAGCTTAGATGCCGGGAATAAGTTGAACCTGGTTTTGGGTTTCAGAGAAGGCCAGCTCGCTTTTAATCACCATCTTAGTCTTCGGGAATAGCAACGCATCTGATTTACTTAAGATGGAGCTGTTATACATAAAGATGTTAACACATGTCAATGGGCAGCAGTAACCACTTAATCATCGTCAATCTATTATTGTCTTACTGCTGGGCGCGTTGGCCAAGTGCATTTTAATAAACGTCATAAACCTCTTCCTCACGATGTTTTCCTTTACCGTAAAGCAGTGCTAATTAATCTCTAATACGTACATAACTTAATCAGTGGAGCGTGTCTGGGATTCCAACCTCGGACCCTCGACTGGAAGGCCAAGTTTCAACCATTAGGCTATCACTCCTCACCGTGACCATTTACCATCAGACAAAGTGGAAGCTTGTTTGATACTTCAATCTTATAAAAAAGAAAAAAGGTCAATGTAGAAGATTTAAGGCCACAGACTATCACGATACCCAAATATGTTGGTAGGCTTTCTCGCCCGTAAGTACTCTTTAGAGAACTTTTAACTACGTAAGTAACATTTGTATATTACACTATATCTTTCAGTATCAACAGTAATTTCAAATACGCATACAGCTTCGTCAAAATGTACGTTGCTAAGATTGTTAACGTAACATGAAATATTCCAGGAATTCGATCAGAGAGGTCTTGTTTACCGGGAATTGTTGGTACCGGACTAATCCGGGGCTAAGCTCCCGGAATTTGGACCTTTGGTATTGACCGTTTCGGGTGGAGCCGTCACGCGGAACGTTTGTCCATAGAACTGCTTTGCTATACCCTCGTTTGTTTGATGTTTGTGCGTTGTACATAGACTTGTTTGGTTTGTAACGTTAGGATGTGTTTTGAACTAGGTAAACCAGTGTATTTAAATATGTTTATAGGTTAAAGATTGTTATTGTTGTTTGTAAACGATAGCTCTTTTAAGAAACTGTTGCAGAAATTTAATTTAATTGGATACAAAGAAAAAAATGCATTTACAATAATTCAGGTATCTAATCTGAATTCGACTTTTATAAAGGTAGAAGGAAAGGGAGTTGGCGACGGTGCTGGCAATATTATGAGAAAATATAATACTTTTACACTATGTAGAGATTTGTTAAGTGTCATGGTCTTAATCCTCTTCAGTCTTACTAGAAAACTTTCTAACAAAGGAGCAAAAATGGGGTAATTGGACAACAAACATATGTACAAATACGTCACTGCGCTTCAATTTCATTTCCACAATTGAAATCAAACATTCCATCACAAAATCATCTACACATACTCCATACATATCGATTTTATATATCCACATCCATATATTTCACAGGACTCTACAATATACTACGATACAGTCTACATTTAGTTCATTACATCCACGCGCACATCAAAGTGTCTTCACACCCTTTGATAACGTATCGGTTGGCCCATTTGTCGTAAGCAGTTATTTATGTATTTTAATTAAGTACCTCGGCGTATTCAGTTCATCGAATAAAACAAGGTGTGCATATCGGTAGATATCCCGTGGGTTTCGGAGTGTGTTGGTTTTGTCGCTGTTTGACGCTGTCGCTGCTATGTGGATTCCGAGTTCTATTCCCGGCTAGACAGACATATGAATGATGAATTTAGATTTCTGTTCTGGATCTGCGGTTTTGTGTATTCGTCTTTGTGTGTCCATGGCACCCGCGACACAGGAGAAAATCGTAGTGCAAGGCTATGAGTGTAGAAAGCGTGTGAGCGTGTGTTTGTTGAATATCTGTTTGTCTATTAAATGAATTTACGCAACTGACAAAAATTTAAATTATCTTTTAGAAGGTATCCGTTACTTCACGAAGCTAGTGTGGTGAGTTTTCAACCTTCTTCCTTTCCTTTAGAGAAATGTAGCGACGTTTGTTTCGACTCTCACTACCCGCTAATCAAACTCCAATTCAAATGATTTATTGCATAAAAATAGGTAAAATGATTGACAATAATACCAGGATTATAGGTACATAAATTCTACCAAATTCAATTAATCGTATGTGAAATTAGGAAAATTGTTCACAATTAGGAAAAATATGTTTTACTCTATTTAATTAAGTTCTCTTCTAATTTTATGCAGTTTTTATATTAACGCAGTTTTTATCAGTACAATACATTAAATTATGCCAACCCCTATATAAATGATCTACATAATTAATGATCCCCTTAGTTTGGTTTCTGTGTCTGAGTTGATGTGTGTTTACTGTATCGACGATAGAAAATCTGGGTAAGCCCAGGAGTGTAGAAATTGTTATTTTTATTCAAAATTTGGACTATGTAAAACATTTTAGAAAATATTATCTCCGTACATATGATGTTTCTGTTAGAATCATTCAAAAAACTACAATAGATTCGAATATTGTTACATTGAATGAACGCTGAACTCTACCAATGAAAAATTATAGAGTATTCGAATATGTTTGAACTTTCATTGAAATAAGCGAGTCGAAATGAAATCTATATTCCGGAAACAAGTGGTATATTACGAATAAAAAATCACGTACAAAAATGCGAAGTAAAGCGATGTAGAGTTGTTATGTAGAGAACGTACACGTGTTCGTTTTATGGCGCGTTGCACAAAGGTCGTAGAGTTCGCAAATGTCAAACGGAGAGTTCAGTAAATAGCCACGTTAATTTATTAAGTAACTGCATAATCACTTTCTACTAGAATAAATATATTTTGACAATGAAACAGCTTCGATGAAGCAGATCTTGCGTTTCGGTGGAAGGGTTTGATTACCGGGTAATTTGTATGAGGCGATCATCTTGGCAGTAGCAACGCATTTGTGATTGATTTGAGATAGAACCACTATTATATATAAAATTGTTTACAGACTTTCATGGACGTCTATCACCACTTACCTTGTCAGTTGAACTGTATGCTTGTTTGTTACTTCAGTCTGATAAATAAAAAATCGAACGGGTGGCACTCCGAGAATGCCAACAGAAGTGAAAACTTGAATATTAACGTTGTGAATTTTTGATATTTTGGAATGGTAGAGAATCATTTCGCACGAATTGTTTTAACTATCAGTATAAAAGCACTATCATACATGTGGTAAAATACCATATTAATTTATTGCGCTATCGTACATGAATATGACAATTTATATGACATTAAATATTCACCACTTCAGTAACACACCCACGTACTTTCGCGCAAGCGTTCTCCCTCCGTCTTACGAATTTTAGATCAGGACACGAGACGTGAGTTTGAAATTTTTACTCATCACAAAAAGTTCACAATAGCGCTAAAGAAGTTTTCACTTCTCAGATACGCGATTTTAATTTTTTAGTGTGGATATCTCCACCCAGTTGCATGTACCGTGGTCACGAATTAGCTGCGGTAGGGAGAGAAACCGTTCACAACGATTCTATGTACCCTACGTTTAGATTATATATTTTTAAGAATAAATATCACGGCACACAAAGCTAATGCTATCTTTACGCAGAAAAAATCACAATTTGTTATTTAGGTTAATATCATGAGTATCCGTTTTTTTTTCATTTTTAAGTAAAATACTAGTAATTGTCAATTTCCAACTTGCATCAGTTACTTAAACTTTGTAGCTACAAGTGGGGCCATCTCTTGGTGATTTGCGGAAAGAAATAATAATATAACAATTGAAATTTAAAAATCACTTATAACAGAATCTACAAAAAGTATCTCGTTTAATATTTTCTGAACGGTAAAGTCAAGTGTAAACTTAACTGCAAGGGTACTAGATTTACATTGTAAAAACGTAAAAATAAAAACACGAAAATATTTCTCGCAGGAAGAGTTTTTCAAACTAAAGCTGAGACACAACAAAGAAGTCGCAGCTGCGTTACTTGTTTATTTAACTCGAAAAAATAGAGGAACGGATGAGACACGGAAATTTATGTTTCTATGAAAATGTATGTGTTGGAACGATTTCAATTATATGTCAGTACTGTACTGGTTATATATAAGGTACTGTTCATTTTAATATCGCGAATATACTGACGAACGAAGCAATAAGAACTTGTAAAATATTATTCACGGCCCGCGTGGCGGAGCGATCACTATATTGGTCTGACACGCAGTGGGTTTCGGGTTCGATCTCCGGTTAGAGAAACATCTGAATGATGAGTTTAGATGCTGTTCTGGGTCTGGGGGTTTGTGTATTCGTCCTTGTCTGTCCATGGTACACAGGATAAAATCCTAATACTACAGGAGAAAATCCTAGTGTGGAGCCAAACTGCAAAGTTTTACTACCATTAAATAATCATGTTATACTGAATTACACATTTCTAAGCAGTAAGTCAACAATAAATTGTAATTTTGTAAAAAGGCAATAAACGAATAAGATTATATCTGGATTGAGGTAATTACTGTGGAATTGCGCACGAAATAATCGCCAAAGATTTAGTAGGTCCTTATTTACCTCAATAATCCATTTTAAATATACTCCTTTAACGACCGAATTAGTTTGAGGCCATAAAATAAGTGGTTTGTACTCTTTATAAAATGTTTACGCATGAAATATTTAAAGCGTATTTTTCTTCGAGTTTTTAGTTTATATTTTTTTTTATTAACTTCTGTGTTCAACCTCAGATAAAGTAAGAGTATTGCCTGAGGTCCACTGCTGTTGTGCGTGGCGGGTTGTTAAAATTTAATGAAATTCCAAACCAAAAATATTTTAGTGATAAATGTTTGATTGAAACACCTTTCAAAATTAAGAGTTAGTTTAAGATCATCGTTGTACATTTACGACTGTAAATAATAACAAATTCAAATAAAAATACGACAATGTAGATAAGATTTTTTTTTTCAAATTAGATCTATGCCACAAATAAATATAAATGTTTTCAGAAATTATTGCCAAGGAAAAGAGTATTTAGCCCTTTTTGGCACATTTTCTTTGGTCTTTGAATCTTTTATTAATATGTACTTAAAGAAGTATACAAAGGCATTCAATAATTGTCGCAAATGAAAACTTTTTTCAAGTGTATGATAGCCAGAAAATGGCCCTTCAATGCACTTCCTTAACACAAATCATCCAATAAATTATGAATTTTTGATGATGTTAAAATAACGACACAGGAAATGTTTTCAATCTTAATTAGTTATTTTTACCTTAAAATCCGCTGTCCTTATGGCCGCACATCTAAGGCGCAAGGCGTGAGCCTATTAAAGACGTCGCCGGCAAAGATTGCTTTAATTTCGCAAATGACGCGCCTTTATCCCACGGCTCCACTGTCATTATAAATATGGCACTCACATTATGAAAAGCATTTGACAAGAGTTTGAAAGGGGGACATTAGTTTCTCTTTTGTAGTTAAAGTTAAGCGACAAGTCTCATACTGTAGATGATATGTTATATATACAGTATTGTTTTATATTGCAGAGTACGAAATGCCACAAAAACAATAATTGTTATAAAAATTATATAAGTAAAAGTTTGTGAGGCTGTATGTGTGTTTGTTACTTTTTACGCAAGAACTACTGGTCATATTTCGTTGAAGGCAAACAGATAATTTATGACCTGAATTGACATATGATATATGGATTACTGTGATAAATTTGACTGTAGTGGTGAGTCGCGGGAGTAAACTAGTATTTATTTATATTAATGAGTACATTGTTTATTAATATCATCTTATTTTAGGTTTTTTTATGTAAGTACTCGTAATTTAAGGATATGCGAGTTAACTTCATATTAGTTAAATTCAGGGATGCATGTTTCACATAAAATATAATTGTTTATTTACGCAAAAGTCTCATTAATTTCCAAAATAGTCCTGGATAGGAAAATAACTTAATAAAAGAAAATAGAAGTTTTACAGATAAATAATACTACTATATTATTTACTGGTATCTGTAAAACTTCTTTATTCATACCTTTCATTAGTTTGAAATAAAACAACACGCACTAAACGTAACTTTTTCTTTGGGAAAACCTTTTAATTCGTTCGCTTAGAAATTACAGTTAGATATTTCATGTCCACTTTTTAAAATTTTTACTCAATTTTATCATATTGTTTAAGTTTTGTTAAGTTCTATCAAGTCTGTCTTTAGCCTAAACTCCGTACTTGGTCTAATGACAAGCGACGTTATTATAGTCGGCATTCAGATAATTTGGCCTGTGCGCTCTGTTGTTTGATCTCGATTGCTCTTTGCCTAATTTAGTCAATGTTATGCGGGTGTATTATCCTGTACCTATCTGCCAGAATTTCGTAATGTAAACTATGCTTTGACTTATTAGCGGGGAATATGGCGCAGAGGGTCGAAATTACCGAGGAATTTGCCGAGAGTGCTTACTGTAATAAACTTAGCTGTGCATTTACTTAATGGTATCCACCATTAGCGCTTACTGTTACAAAGATATAGAAATCTAAAAAACTAAATGAGCGGATCCATTCGAATTATGACCGAATCGAATGGTTATGAAAAGTGTAAGAATCTTTCGTTATCCACCTCCAGAGATACGACCGTCTCACCACTCATCACCACACCACACCACACATCATCACATTTCACACGTATACTATTATCACCCATTCCGTTAAGCGCTGCTGTATTCTGGTTTAAGGGGTTGTAAAGGATAAATACTTATTCAAGGCGGGTCTGTGATCAACCTCAGTAAGACTCGAATTAGGAGCTTATAACAGATATCCGTCGGTAACTTGCCAGGTAAGGGATTGTAAACATTTATTAATTTTGTATAAATGTTAGGTTTTAACGATCATGCATGTCTAGCTTAGTGATTTAATTCTAAGCACAAAATGGCGAACGACTTAAGATGGCCGTCTAAATATATGTATTTTATGCGTCCAATGGGTTGTCCGAGGAGATAAGAAATATGGCGTTATTCGAAGATTGTTTTTTATATCTCATTATATATTTATTTTGAGTCATAGATATTTCCATTTCGAGGATTGATCAGTCATCCTGTTATCTTTATACAGTTCCCGATTCAAACTTCTCAAACGTCTCTATTTATAAAACGCAGGCCCATAATAGCAATTAGGGGCCCGCGTCCGCTTTGAAGCGATTATTAAATTTTAATACGTAATTACGGAACCCTCCCCTATACGGAAAACTGTCTTAATGAGCCACTTCAAAAGACAAACACGTTTTTTAATTCAACGCTCAGAGCAGCAAGGGATGTTTTGAGAATAAAAGTTTAAATGCAAGTAAATAATAAATTATTTATTGGCATATCGAGGGATTCCGCTATATTAAACTAGTATCAATGATTTAATTTGCATATTATTTTTTTGTTTTTACGCTGAGTACTGAGGAGGTCGGCCATAATATTTTTATTATTTATTTATTTATTTATTTTTTTATTGCACCTCATAAAATATAAGTTACAATAGGGCAAACTTAATGCCTTATGGCATTCTCTACCAGTCAACCCTG
>DWLI01004139.1:0-11124 GCA_018249915.1 Cecropterus dorantes dorantes
TATTTGGATCCAAATCCGCATCATTTCCTATTACATCTTGCAAGTGAATATAAGGACCTTTTTTATTGTGATTTAGTAGATTCTGGTGTACTGAAGGACCTCCTTGCCTAAATGATCATGACGAAGATTACATTGTGTATGTTAAACATTATTTACCACAAACAGGTATCTAAACATTTATTTTTCCTATACGATTAAGTATATTACATATATTTCGCTTCTTTTTCTTCATATTTTTATGCTTAAAAGTTTCGCAAAATATTTATCATTTGTAATGCTATGTTCACATATTTTTATGACGTTTCGTTTTTTAGTTTACCTCTGTGTCCAACGGCCACATGAGCTGCTTCAATTATGCCAGATATTTCACTTACATACAAGTATTACTTCATAGGCTCTTCTCTTGTCACTTAGTATTCTATAAATATTAATCACTCCCAAAATCCTTGGCTTCTGTATTTGTGTTGTTAGGGTATACAGAGAATCTTTACCATGATTTAGTGAAACGATCATGTCGACGATTACATTGTGTTTTTAGATATATTTTCCCTAAAGACGTATAGTTTACCTCTTTCTCTATGTCCAACGCCCACATGAGCTGCTTCAATTATGTCAGATATTTCACTTACATACAAGTAGTACTTCATAGGCTCTTCTCACTTGTCACCTAGAATTCTATAAATATTAATCACTCCAAAGTCCTTGGCAAAGTGTTGTCAAATTTGTGTTGTTCGGGTATATAGAGAATCGTGTCGAATGATCGTGTCGACGATTACATTGTGTTTTAAGACATTTTTCCCTATAGTCGTATACAAGCAATTACTGAACTCGGCCGATTATATTTCATTACCTACATTAATTTCTATAAGGACGTGAACGACTCAACATCATGTAAGCTTAAAATCGCCGTGTGGCTTCGAAAAGTAAACATACATTTTTTTAATATAGAATTAAATGATGTTTGTTTAATATAAAACTCTTCTATCAAAGATTACACTGTGGCTTTAGAAATTTTATCTTAAAACAGATATCCAAGCGTTTAGTTTCCTCAGCTGATTCACAGTACATTTATTTCATTGAGTACGCGAGAAATTGTCAGGAAACCTTGAATTCGCCGTCTTCACTTACAAAATGTTGAGGGTAAATGACGTTTTTGACGTTGTCAGACTGTCCTTAGTCCCCTTTAGCCTTGTACCCCGGGGTGACAGTTGGGAATTATCTTCCCAGTTGTCACCGGGGTGACAATTTGTGCCGACTGTTCCCTTTGAAGCTAACTAGAGGGGACAAACGGGAAGTCTGTTTCTCAGTTGTCACTGTACTATACTATAGACATAAACTTAATTATCTAAGTGTTTCCAAAAAAATGTCCAACAGGCCTCTGCATTTATTGTGAGAAATCGTCCTAGAGCACACGATAATACATAATGATCTGGGCTGCATTCGATTTTGGATACCGAGCAATAACATTTTATACATTGTGTGAATTGCAATTATAAGCTGACTGAGGGTCAAACTTACTCAAATAAACGTGATACAGGAGTGGATTGCACCACTGCAGGTACGTAAACAAACCATAAAATCATCAAATCATAAAATCATTTTGTTACTGCCTATCTACATCATCTTCCAATTATTTACCAATAATAATGATTACGTGTTAAGAGATAGTTTTGTTCGCCACAACTGCTGGTTCTTAGAATGTGCTAACTTTGTTCCTCATCAAAAGCCGGAAGAAAGGACCTCTTAAGAACAGATACAAATAGAGAAAGTCGTATCAGAAATATTATTTCGGAATGGATCCAACCTCTTCTATTCAAATGTAAAATCGGATTACTGTCATTATTTGGTTTGTATTTGTAATAAAATAATATATATATTAAGGTTTCACCCTCAAGTCGCATCTGTCACCCTTGCTGGCAGAAACAGGACCGCTGTTCATTTTGTACAAAGAATCAGCATGAACATCTTCAGCTGCAACAAATGAATCAGAAATCATTATGCCAAGTTACACAAGGGCTGCAAATACAAAAAGACATTGTATTATTCCAGAATGCAACGGAACTGAGAAAATGCACATTCCTACATCTATTCGTGTGCGATTATGTGATTTGTCTTTTTGTTTCTCAAAACGACCGGATCTGTAATTTTTACCTCACAAACTATGGATGAAATAGTTTAATTGTTGAAAATAGAAACCATATATCCAAGGCAGTGGTAATTGAAAATTTACTATCATCGCTAAAAATGTGTAAGGTAATAATATTAATAAAAAAATGGAAGATAGCGATAATCATTTAGTTTATTGTTGGCTTGGTATGTCTAAATATCAATTTAGACGAATATTGGATGTGTTCGGTTAAATAGTAGTCACAAAGGACCTACTGGACTGGCAGCTTATTTATCAATGCTAAAAACTGGTGACTCAGATCAAAGACTTTTTACACTGTTTAAGATACCGCGAAGTACTTTGGAAAGATTAATAAATAATGCAAGAGAATTTCTTACTCAAGATTTTGTACCACAAAACCTAGGTCTAAGGCTCATTATTAGAGAAAATATTGCTCAGAGGAATTTAACAATAACTAAAGGTTTATTTCGAAACACAAATCAAGTTAAACCAATTGTCAAAAATTATCAAAAACAAACATACCCTCTTCAGAAGTTTAGGAAGCTAATAAATCCATTTATATTAACTTGTTGTGATGGATAAATAATAGATGTGTTGGAACCTTATCCGGCGACAACATCTGGACAATGAGGAGAATTTTTGATCCTGGTGATCTCTTTATTACATTAGACAGACAGAGGCAATACCACTTCTAACCGAATGTGGGTACTCTGATAAAGTTCCAGCATCAATCGAGGAAGGTGAAACACAATTCACGATTGATGCTAATAATTCTAGAAAAATCACCATTTGTCACTGGGTTGTTGGGGTCGTAAACGGATCATGTAAATAAGCATTTAAATCGTTTCGACAAGAATTTATCTACTCATATGATGCAAGATTTTGCAATAGAATACAGATACAGCACTAATTAATAGATTTCATCCTAGTATCTCAGAAAGACCCGATGCTGCTCAATTATTATCAATAATAAGATAAAAAAAAAAACAAATTTATTGTAATATCTCACATTTTCCTAGAGAAAATATACACAATTTTTTTTTCTAAAATAGTGGCTTCTGTTTGATTATATTTTTAAATATCGAATACTATTAAGATTTCAAAATAGTCAATTTTTCTACTTATATCTAAAGTCAAACTTGGGCCTAGGATACTATAGAGAGTGGGCATGCTCCTTTGTAACCAACGAACATTTTTGGTTTTAAACTTTGTATATTGTGTTGTATTTCCAATCCATTATAGTTTAATGTTTTTAATTAAGAGTTCTTTAATAGTAGAAATATTTAGGGGATGCAGGCAAGATGAGGTATCTAACGTGTTAAGGTCAATAAAACTGAAACCATTGCACTTAAACAATTATATTTATTTTAAAATCTACCTTTGGTAATCAGTCTTTATTTTTTTTATAATTTTAGGAACAATCATAACATAATTATTATTCTAGAGATATAAAAATAAAAAAGTCCCATTTAAGAAGAGAACATTTAATCCAGCCTTCATTCGAATCTAAATAAAGACCGCTGCAGTATAAACAAGGGGTGTTTTCAATATCCATATCACTCTTGTCGTCGGATGATTTGTGATTAACTATCGTTTTTTTTTTTTATGACTTGTATTATTTAGTCTTCCTTTTTTATCATTCTTTTTCGTGTTCTCCAGCTTTAATTTTCTAATTTTATTTCTTTTTTGTTTTTTCTCTTCCATATCTTTATTTTTTTAATCGTTTCTTTGAGTTCCTTTTTATACGGTGACTCAGTAATAATGGCTCTTCTTCCTCGTTTACGAGTCACGCGTGAAGTTTACGAGTTGCTGGAAGGGGTAATATTTGCTGTGGACTAACAACAGAAAATGTTGAGTGTTGTGGAGTAGTTGGTCTTCTGTCTATTTCTGTTTCATCAACCCACATGGAACATCCAGGCTGAGGATTCGACGAAGTAGCAGAAGCCACCGTAGGTGTCTCGTGAATAGTAGCCGATACAGCAACATTATGAATGCCTTTGCAAATCGCCTCTCTTTCAACCCCGGTAGATAAAAGTGAGGGACAAGATGTATTTGTATTAGTAATAGCAGCTTCACTGATTTTCAGCACAGGTAATACGTCAACCTGCTGTGTTTCTAACTCAGCAGGTGCTGTAACTAATACATTTGTAGTGGCTGTAGTCAGTGTTTGAGTGAGCAGAATATTAATCGCCAATGAAGGAGCAAAGTCGGTTTCAGAGAAGACCGTTGGATCGTAAGGCCATATTCCGCACTTTTTCAAGCCATTTATAGCTATTGCCATGGTAGATGTTTCTTTGAAAGCATTTCCGAAAATTTCTGCAACTTGCCGATTCGTTACAACCATCCCTG
This sequence comes from Cecropterus dorantes dorantes, assembly GCA_018249915.1. NCBI lineage: Eukaryota > Metazoa > Arthropoda > Insecta > Lepidoptera > Hesperiidae > Cecropterus > Cecropterus dorantes. The sequence continues at coordinate 4,478 of DWLI01004139.1, forward strand.
GATTGCTGCGAAGCCAGGTCGAAATTTGTCGATCATAATAATTGATTAACGGTCTCATGTAAACAACATCGGCGACCGGAAGGCGATGAGTTGTATGTGGGGGGAAACATAAAATAACTACCCCATTGGCTCGAGCTTCATTAATAAAATCGATGTTTTTTGTATCGGTGCTATGGCCATCCAATAAAAGCAAAACAGGTCGATCTACTGTGGCCCCACTAAATTTTACAAACTGGTGACCCACCCTTACCCTAACTGGTGACAAACCCTTAAATGCATAGAGTCCAAAAAATGAATCAATAACTTTTTGCGTGGATACCTGACAATAGTTTTGATATCGATACATTTGGCTGAATGGCAGTGATTCCTTTGTCCATTGACTTATCAAAAATTAACTAAAATAATGACATTTGACTTCAATATTTGTATCTTTCTGATGTTTTACCAATTGGTGCGCATTTTTGATAGCGGATTCATTTACGTACTTTTGAAAGTGGATTATATAGAAATATTTTGGTGTATTCGTTAAACAAAAAATATTTTCTAAAGGCAAGGCTCTTATTTATTAATTGGCTAGAACTTTTGTCCATATTCCATAACTATCATGTGTATGGAGGGCTTAATTCGTGTTGATGCAAAAATGGGACAACATGCACTAATGGTATAATTACGACATGTATTTAGGTTTAAAGAAATTTATTCTCATAAAAACATAAAATTTTGCTTACAATGAGATACAAAAATAAAATATTAAACAGTACAATATATGCTTCTGAAGATTCCATTAAACATTATGGTCTTTTTTCCGTAATTCGTCCGTACAGATGGTAATTCAAGTTTATGTTTATTTTTCAAGTTGTGTTTAAATATTTTTTTATTTAATTCAATATAGACATTCATTTTTAGTATATAGACGTAACGAACGAGCATGCAGTTTATTTGAGCAAGTGGCCACTCATGCCCATCGACATCTGTAATCAACCTCAGATGAGATTAGAGTTTTACTTACTTACTTTGAAGTTGGCTGTCGATGCATTCCTAAGTTCATCCTCAAAATGAGTAATACATCGACGACCGACGTTGTAACGCCTTGGATAAGTATTTATCCTTTACCACACCTTACAAACCAAAACACACCAACACCTAACACTGGTTATTGGACACAAATAAGTGCGATGGTTGTGCCTCCGGAGTTTAATCACAAAGGGTTCTTCCATCTGTCTCTTCACCCGTCCATATATTACCTTCATCATTATCACGTACAAAAGAAATTAAAACTTAAATTGCGAACCTGTTCGACATTTTTATTCCAATAAAGGTCCTTTGCAAAAACTGAGCACTTAACAAGAGACGAACTTGGCGATTCTTTTATTCATAACTTCGTTGGGGGCGAAGTTGAAACAAGGGGAATTAACAAAAAGGCAATGATCAATCAACTTCATTTGATCGGAAAGCTGTGAAGTGCAGTGATTGGGGTGGAAAGTTTTCGTTGTACCCGGAAGGTTACCTTTGTATAGGACTTAGGAACTTTCCGTTTCTAACCTACTTTAATGCCCGGCATCGGTTAATTACGTTTTAGATTTTATCCGTTTTAGATGGTGAAAGTAGAATTTTGCCGAATTTGGCTTTACCGGAACTCCTGCCACACTTATGTCTGCCTTATTAGAGCAATATTATCGGGTTTAAGGGTATAGTACGCCAAAAATTTTGCGGGATACATTCCAACATCGTCTTAGGGTACGAATGCGTCTGTAACCGATATCAATAGATTTTGATGGAGTTGATTTTAAATGACCATGATTTTTTTATACGATAGAAGAAACAAACGAGCATACATCCCAGCTGATGCAGTGGCAATTGACGTTCATGGACATCTGTAATCAATCCTAGACAACATTAGAGTTTGTCTATTATAGTCTACCTAGTCATCTAAAGTTAACCACAAATGTGTCGTTTACCACGCAGACTTGGAAGAAATATCTCGTATAAATATGACCCCGTTACCACACTCTTCAAACCAGAATAGAATAGCGCTTAACATTGTTATTAGGCTGAAATGTCGGCTGTGTCAGTTTGCTAGGTGGTAGAACCAGTGTAGTTAGACCGGGGAGGTGCGACCGCGCCTATTTCTAGCCTGAAGCAATTCTTGCGTTTCGGTGGTAGGGCGTGGCTGCCAATATATGAGGCGAACATCTTAAAACACGCTTTCTATACTTATGGCCCCGCATACGATTATTACTAAAATTTGTGTTGTTGTGTCTATTTTATTGGATACAATACACACACACACGCACACACGCACACGCTTTCTACACTCATAGCCCCGCTCTAGGATTTTCTCCTGTATCGTTAACCACTTACCATCAGGTGGACTGCATGCTCGTTTGCTACTTTAGTCTGATAAAAAAAGTGTCGCCAAGTTTGAACCACAAAAGCTGGTTCCACTTTTAAACAGCAATTAGAACTTAAAACTTCCTGCAGGTTTTTTGCTATTTTGCATATTGTAATTTAGAATTTATGATAATGTTTTTAGATCAAGGTATCGACTATAGATATGATCAGCGTTTCAGTAATTAAGGCCATCTGCTTACAAACGTGACTGCGCGCTAATTGTGAGGCTGAACCGGAATATTTTAGGGTTAGTGTTTGACTTCTTATAGCTGATTGTGTACTTAAGCTATTTTAAAATAATTTTGTAGCCAAAATAATTAATTATACGGGAAACAGTATAATTAATTATTGTGGGATTTTTGACCAATAATCATTTTTTATAATATTTGTAATCATTTGCATTTTTTATTATTATGTACGCAGAGAGGCCAAACTGATTTGGTAATAACTCAGATGCTCCACTAAAAACTTTGCTTTCTGTACTTCTTGCCCTTTACAAGAAACGCTTTACTGTAGTAATACTCCAAATAATACTCCGAAGGAAAGCCACGTCTCTGGAACTCTCTTCTAGTATCAATACGTGATTACAATCTCTACACTCTTTTAAATTATCCCTTAAATCCGTATACCTTCAACTCTCATTCCTTTTTCCTTTTTTTCTATTTCTTGTTGTTTCTATCTTTTAAAGTAATTTATATCTACTTTAGTCCTAAGACTAATATTTTTTTTCAAATCCTCCTCCTTATCCTGTATATGCTTTGTTACCTTTAATTAATTTATATGTCTTAATTGTAAAACTTTATTTCCATTCTACCTATTCTTCTTTCTATTTTCACTTTAACTCCGAAGCGTAAGGTTGTCCAAATGAAATGGCTGTTTAGCAAAACTACCTTTTGTAAACACTAAAGTTGTGTTTCCCATTGTTGTGTCTATTTTATTGGATACAATACATACACACACGCAAACGCTTTCTACACTCATAGCCCCGCACTAGGATTTTCTCCTGTATCGCGAGTGCCATGGACACACAAAGACGAATACACAACCATCCAGACCCAGAACAGAAATCCAAATTCATCATTCGTCTGTCTGGTGACCGCTCCGCCACGCGGGTCGTCATAAAGTCGTCACAATAAAGTACCTATATTATTATTCATATCGCATGACAGTTCTGAGCTTGGATATTTGACTATTTATTTCATGTTTCTATGGCACTCACGACACCCAATCAATTGCGAGTAGCCCTGTGGCTTGTGTCGTAATTGTTCTACAGAGCAACGTTGGATGCGGTCGTTTGTTGGGGTCACCGTCCTATGTTGTATGTTCATTTCTACATAGAAATACTCAGTGGGACATCCCACTGAGTACAAATCTTGACGACACGCGTGGCGGAGAGGTCACCATACCTGTCTGACGCGCAGTGGGTTCTGGGTTCGATTCCCAGCCAGACAAACATCTGAATGATGAATTTAGATTTTTGTTCTGGGTCTAGGTGTTTATGTGTTCGTTTTTGTGTGTCCATGGCACCCGCGACACACGAGAAAATCTTAGTGCGGGGCTGTGAGTGTAGAAAGCGTGTTTTTTTTAATCTTTTCCAACTACTCCGAATGTGTATTGGCGCGAGAAGGTATAGCCAACTCGTGTTGCATGTTTTTAACTTGCCATAAAGTCACATAAGGATTGCTTCCCAATGGTCATAAATATCCCGCGACAACCTAACGTGCTTCCTTACATAAACTCGCATTAAAAGCAACTAATGGACCCTCACCCAACGCCTAACCGCGTCAACATTGCTTAACTTCAATGATATACACGATGTAGGTACGTGCTTCGATTTCCTGTTATCAAAATGCTTCTGAAGTAGGCAGGTGTTGATAACCTAGAACAATATTGTACTCGTCAGTTGTCAAAGCTATTTAATTAGAACAATGTGTAGACAATAAATCATCAAGCAAAGTGGTTCGCAACGAATTAATCTTACCTCACATAATTGTGCTGAGGGATAAACAAGGGCTAGGACACCTGCTAACACCCTCTGAGTGTTATCAACTTTCTATTACAAGAATGTAAGAATGCTGCATAGATGTGTGGGAAGGTTTTGACAACCTTTTAGTCTTTATAACTGAATAGTTTTGTATGGATGTATAGGGTGAATAATATGAGGAAAACGCGTGACAGAATGGATACCAAGAGACATGAAAAGAAAAAGAGGACCACCAAGTAAAAGGTGGAATGACATCTTTATCCAGAGACGTGGACCCTTATGAGGCACGGGAACGTGATAAATGGAAAGGCCTAGGAGAGGCCTACGCCGAAGAGGCGACTACTACTAGCGATATTTAAAATCATTTTTTTAGTTTAAAAATCATATTTAGAAATAGTTTAATTTTTAATACTTATACTATAGTAATATATGAAGTTAATTTCACAATAGTATTATTTAGTATTATCATAAATTATAAGTTGTAAAGTATCTGTTGTAGTAGAAATAAATGCTATTTTTATTTTGTTTAATATATTCATTTATTTATTTATCTGCAGTCATTTTATAAATAACATTATGTAATAAAGTAAAATACTTATTAGGATACGAGGGTGAAATTACACTTAACGGCTAATTAAATTGAGTATTTCAATAAACTTCTATCATAAAGTTCTTGTGTCAAGAGACGTAAGTATCGTAATAAACTTTTTGAAACACATCGAATACATGTGAATAAAAATTTAAGTTTTTTATTTTAGATTTTTTATACAACGATTAAAAGACACCAAAATGATACATTTTTTTAAGTCACCACCAAAGATCATCAAGTCGGCTTTGATCAAAGTGGAATACACCAAATTAATACGAATTATTACGGATTTAAGGAGGTAATAATTTTGTTGTTGATAATTCACGATAACTCTATTTTTTGTTTTTCAAAATAAAATAACCAACTCACCAGCATAGCTTCCTTGTATTTCTGGAATTAAAAAAAAAACATTAATAATGTGAAATAACATGTTCCACGTATGACATGTTATGGAATGAACGTGTACAACAATAAAATTCTCTCCGATCATAACATCTAGTCTCCGATCAAATATTATTTTAATATAATAATAATAAAAAGAATTAATATACTTAACCAGGAATCAATCCCGGCATTCTCTGTAGCCGAGCAAATTAACTGCACCGATTGGGTAAAAAATACGCAAGAAAATCAAGAACTGTGAACATAGTAGGAATTCATTATGTTTCCTCATAACAAACTTTGTTTACGTTTTCGCAACATTGCAATAAATTTTGTCATGATGAGCTAAACCCCTGGTGCGCCGTAGAAAGTAAAGAGGGTGGCGTGAGTCTCGGTGTTTTAACTATTTTAGGTGCCTCTGCCTTTAAACTGTATATATATCAAGTTGCTAACTTGGGTAGGGCGTGACAAAATACTAAACCATGCGCCAACGCCTGTAAAAGTTTGAGAACCCCTGGGCAAAAGAATAGTTTTTATGAGGAAACGTTATAAACTCATAGTAACTACACTGATATTTACAATTCGCTAGAGAAAACTCACGTTATAGTCCTCCTTATTGATATTCTCCTCCTCGTTCCTGAACATGAGGTCCTCAACCTTCTGTCGCTCGTCCTCCAGCATCTTGTTGAGTTTGTCCAACTCCGCCTTGAGTTTCGCATTCTCGTTACTCGCCTGGAATGTAAATTGTCACTTTTTGTTTAATACTGCCTAATAATAGCATGGTTAAGTGGACCCTCAAGGGTCATGTCGCTTATGTGGTCGACCTCAGACCTATCTTTATCATCTAATAGGCCTCAACCTATAAAGTTCCTGAGTACTAAAATGTTTCTTTAAATGTACATCGCATTTGTTTGCAAAGAAGATAGTTTGGGAGACTAAGAATAAGTAATAATAGACATTACTATATTTTTTTTTATTTAAAACATAAACTACAGGATTTCATTTAATGGATTCAATTAATACTTGTAATATGTCTTTTAGTCTACATTTCAGTAATACATTTACTGTAACAAAATTTATTACAATTAAAAGTTATGTTGCCTTTTTTAAATGCGGGTGAAACCGTGGAACCTAGCTAGTTAAAATTATTTTTTAACATTATCAGAAATTAAATAAAAAAATTAAAGAACGATATATAAAAAAATAAGTTTTATTTTGTCAAACATTTTTTTACATAAAATATGTAGAAGGATTTCTTACCTGTGATGCTTCCTTTTTAATCTGCGAGAGAGCGCTCTCAGC
>DWLI01004140.1:0-11123 GCA_018249915.1 Cecropterus dorantes dorantes
GCTCTTCAAAAAAGGTGTGAAAAGAGCTCTCCATCAAAGCCAGCGATGCATTGGCGACTCCCCTGGTGTTGCAAATGGCGACGGTGACTTCTTTCCATCAGGTAGCCCGTCTGTCTTATCGTTAGGTAAATGTATAAAAAAAGCAGCCGGATCAGTAACGAGTTTACGACACATTGATATTTGACGTGTGGAGGTTAGTCTCTCAACCACGGCTTTGATGAATGAATGAAAAAATAAGTACATAGCTTATCTAAACATACAGCGAAAGGGAATGAAAAGTTCTAGTGATGCTGTTTGCATGTCATTATAAGTGCTTTAACGTTTATAATAATGTAAACATTGATACTGTGTTGATACTGCATTTATGATAATGTAAACACTGATAATGTACCACCATACTAGAAAACGTGAGACATGGTTAAACGAATGTAATTTTTGTTTATTAGATTGAAGTAGCAATCGAGCATGCAGTCCACCTGATGGCAATTGGTGACTGCCGCCCATGGACATCTGAAAACAACTTCAAATATAACAGAGGGTTTGGCCGATCACAGATACGTGACTACTTCTGAGGACTAAGATGGTCGCCTTATAAATAAGTAAGCCGGCAACTACACTATTTACATCGAAACGCAAGAACTGCTTCACGCAAGAAATAGGTGTGGCGCTAGTACCTCCAGTCGAACTACACTGATTCTACCACCTGGTGGTTAATTCGACATGATCGTACATTGCCTTAGATATGGTCGTTTTCAATCTTGTTTAAAAAGCGGTAATGCAGCCAAAATTGAGTATTCATATCGACAGAGAAAATTGTTTTTTTAGATCGATATCAAAACTTGTCAATAATATCCGATTAGTAGTACCAGTTCCAAACAATCAACACACGCTCTCGTTTAAACAAATTCCGTTTCACTGAATCCGTCTATATAATGAGATAAATTCGCTGAAACCGAAAATCTGTAACATTGTTTTCGATTTAGTGCGCCAAATGGTTGCGTGTGCACACAGATTTATTCCAAGGGTATCCCGGTAAGGTCGTGTTACGGTAGTATTTTGTAGTAAACAGCAGCATATTGTCCATATAAATTTGTTTCCAGGTCAACGCAAATATGTGTCATTGAATAGTCACCAAAATTTATTCGTTTGTATGTTCAAGATCTATATTATGTAGGTTTTAAGGTGAGAGTACAGAAAAACAGTCGCTTGCTACAATCAGTAGGTATGTTACGAACTGTAAAATTTATAATGATTTAAATGACAGCATTGATTGTGATATATTACTTACTCATACTCTACTTTTATAAAACTATTCCTATTTCTCTGCTGGATTAAAGTCTCCGCTTTTAACAGACTTGAGCATACTGGGTTGTAGTATACAACCGGGTTAGTATACTTAATATTATAAAAAAACCCTCTGGCAGTTTCCTCACAGCTATTAAATGTGTAATACTTATCATACGGTATTCGTATTCTGCCACGGATAGTTGCAATTCATAGGCTGTGCACGTCACGGTAATCTGGTTATAATCAGTTCACGATAATTATATATTTATCGCTTCTGTAAAATCACCAGCTACTATAATCAATGACGTCACCTACAAACTAAATGAAACGATTATTTTCATTCTATTATATTCTTATACCGCAATTTAAAGACTCCCTTTTAATACCTACTTATCCATCAGAACGTAAGAAATGACGTGTGTATTTGGCAAGACCCGTGCGTATTGTCCTATTTACGGTCAGTTATACGGATGTCCATGGGATGCAATGAAAACTTTACTGCTTTTGTCTTGTCATATAAAACTAAATCAATAACGCAACTACTCTAAACCACTGCACAACAACATAATATTTAAATAGCTAGTCTCTGGCGTCAACGCAAAAAAAAAACATACGCTATTGAACCGACACGAATCTCTTTTATGTATGAAGAAGTCTGAAGTGCTCCAATATTATTTAGAATCACTACAAATGCACTGTTACTACTACACTAGTAAAGTTGACTACAATCAGCACATTTCCTGCGGGAGGGGGACAATTCAGGTGTTTCCGTACGAACGTTTCCCTTGGGAGCAATTTCGTTGTAGCGCTGGTGAAGCAACTTCTAATTTAACCTGAATAATGAATTACCGACGAAGGTCGCCCGTGGTCAGACAGACTGTAATATCGCCATAATATTAGGTACCTTATGGATATGAATCGGAAGTTTTAATTTATTTATTCATAACGAGCCTTCCCTTTCAAAGACAGTTTGTATCAAGTAGATTAAAACTTTGAAAATAACTTACTTTGTGTACAGTCCCTAAAATCTATTTTCTTAAGGCAAATCTAACAAGGTTATTTTAGAGATAAGCTCGTAAGACCTGTTACAAAGTTTAAGTACCAAAGAGGATTATGAAAGTACTAAAAGAGGTGATAGTTTTACCGTAACTAATCATTTTAAAATTTAAAAAACAAAGGCATACTTAAATTTAATGTTAATATGGTATGTGGTTAGTATAGTTTTCTGCAATATATTTTTAATATTACAGTTATATATTTCACGTCAATCATCAAAATACTTCTTGAGATGTAGCGTCATATAATCTACAAGCATCTCAATGCACTGACAAGCGGCATTAACAATGCAATATTTTTTTATTTTGAAATTGCTATAAAATTATCTTTATAACGCAAATTGTCGACAACAGTTTCAGACGAGAGTCCAGACACGTTTCTGTAAAAGCATTTAAAGTGCTATATAATGTTTGTGTAATTCAGTACTTTCCTCGTCACAGAGAAACAGAAATATGCACGAAAATGTTTCGTGTGCCCATCCCATAGCGGAGAGTTACCTTACACCCTTCTCATTTCAGAGTATGGAGTATTTAAGTCAAAAGTGTTTTCAAGTTTATAGGGGATTCAAGTTAAATTTTACCACGTTGGTCAAGTACGCTTCGGTAGGCGTCACACGTTCACATACCATTAAGAATTGTTTTACAGGACTATTAGTTAGGCGTGTCAGGTTACGACTTTACAACTTTAAGGAACGTCGATTCACTGACAATATTGGCCGTTAAAACTAGTGATAACAATCAATTTGTAAAAAGCATGTATATAGTAAAAACGAAATATGCAGTCCGAACTTCGGACCCTGAGATAATATGGCTGCACTTCAAACCACCAGACTATTATAGTCAATTTTTTTTATGTAATATTTTCCATCGCATTGGACACAGTAAAAACAAAATTGCAATGTAATTTATGCTACAGAGCATATTTTTGCGGTCGATACAATGTGGCGTGCATTTTAAAATGCAAAACCTGTGTGTATTTAAATTCATTTATTTAAATATATTCATATTTTAAAGCACGTCATACATACAATTTACTGTGCGGAATGTGATTTTTGTACCTACCTAATTATCGACATTACGAATGCTATACTTAATTTATGTGCATTAATAAAGCCTAAAATCGTGAATGGATTGGGTTTGGTTATATACAATGTATCGCATGATTTGATTATGTTAGGAGATAAACTTGATATGAGCTTATAGTCTCAGTCTAATAGGCCTATAATTAAAAAAATCTCCCTATATATACTCTGAAATATTAAACGTAATACTTATGGCAAGCAAGGTACGTTATTTTACTGAATATGATTATAAAAAATAATATTTCCTACATATTGTACATAAATTAAAATACATTTTTAACGTACGACTATTTTACTTTTCATGGTATTAGGATGAAATTAAAGCTTACTTAATTCCGTATTATAAATCCCATAAAAAACAACTCCGATCTAATATGGACAGAAGAGACAAATGTGTCCAAATCATGAATGATACGAAAGTGACGTCGTCTGCAACTCGTCATCAATCCCCCAAGGGGTTACACCGCACGAGCGCCCCGCGCACCAGCAGCTAATATAATATTCATGAGCCATACAAACAAACACGTTTACTTTTTATACCTCGTGACATCATTTCTACAAAGAAAAATCAATAAAGACTTATTTCAATGTAGCTTTAAACACAATACGTAAACCCATTACCACGCCCGGCAACTTAAATGCGACCCCGTATAAAAACTTCAAGCATTATTTACATACAATGCTTGTCTCAAAAATGGTTAATAGTTCTAAGAAAATTCTCTCTTTCATAAGTGCACTTATAAAGACGGTAGTTTTTGTCGAACTTTGCGCCTTAGAGCCTGTCGCTTGTGATAATTCTCGGCAACTATTGCGTAAGAGTTAGATTTTCTAACAAACAAGGTTTTTTCATCACACACGAGCACATATTTCAATATCATTATTCAGGTATGTTTTTGTACTAACCCTTAGAACGCATGCGGAATTTCATAACGTGTAATAAAATATGACAGTTCCTCGAAATTTATTATATGGAATTTTGTAATCTAAAAAGAGAGGCTATGCATCTTGCTCTATCCATTTCAAAAACATTTGACATCGTAGGAATTACATTCATTATAGCTTTACAGAATACTATACCATATACAGTTCAGAACACGAACCTTTATACGAATAAAAACTTTACCTCTGTGTACGAACTTTTGTCCAAAAAACGCAAATACTGCAAGTGGACGTATGCTTTTCAGTTCTGTTGGCTTTGACGAGCTCGAGTTTTTAAATAACTGCACTCGGATGTAACAATGACTCATTCTGTTCATATGCTTTTCCAATTTACTTTTTTACGGCATTTATTACATAAGGACTACAGTAGCACTCAGTACTGCTGTTATTTTTACGAACAAAGCTTGGCGCCTCCGGAGTCGAACCATTAATGTATGTTTATATTAATATATGAAGTAATATTAACATCTTAATTTAGATTGAATATGTATTCTAATATTATAGTTGGTATATCGCGTAACCGCAAAACAACCGGAACATATGAGGAAAGGCCACTTGTATGTACATCAGAAACTGGGCTTTCCCGAAAATGACTACCGCGTCAAGCAACAAGGATATAGGACATTGTTCTATTTTATTTGACGCTGCCACATCTCATATGGTATCTATAATATACGAATACAATTGACGTGCTAACGTAATTACTGGTTTTATACCACATTAAATAACAATAGATCCTCTTTATATACTGACGCTTACGTCATGTACTAAATTTGAGCTACTTAGTTTTCAGGTCAGAGATAAAAATACATATCCATTGTTTGTTTAGTTAAGTGCTCCCTAATATAATATGAGAATAATTTATAGATATACGTATAACGTTTTTACTTTGCCTTTATTATGGCATTGATATAGTTATATACTTTATTTATGGCTTATGAAAAACTTAATCGTAAAATTCAATAATAGAAAAACGTAAATTTCGATGGCAGCTGGCATTTGATCGGCAGCTGGCAATATTGGACGTGTCATGGCTGTGCTGCGTATGGTCAAAATGATCTGCGATATGTTTTAATGGCGATATTGCGAGCGTGTCTTGGAGAGCCGCAGGGCAATTAGTCGTTAATAGAGACCACCTGTTGGGCGCACAAAACAAGGCGCGCCGAATGTCAGCCATCTCCTGCCTGATATGAAGCAATTATTTAAACCGTACGTACAGTATGCAATCCTATTACGGGAAGTTATATGAAGAAAGGTAGACAGTGGAAGTGCTTAATATGCAATGTTAATTATAAATTGTACAGGAAGTAATAAATAAGGGACATTCGACAGAGAATAAGAGAGACATTTATTTTGCCAATTTCGTTGACTAGATAAATGACTAAATTAACGTTTCCTTAAAACTACTTTTAAATTTATTTATGCAAGGAGCGGGAATCTGCACTTATAACTTTTCAGATGCTTTTTTTAATGCATTATCATTTGTTCAATATATTAGTCTGATATTCATCGCATTATGATATTCTCAGTAACAACGCTGTATTTTCCACCAGTAATTGTGTATTAATGAAAGACGAGAAGGATGATTTCATAAGCCTTTATGCATGAACCTAAATAATTCATGTAATACTAGCTGCTGAATAATGTATGAGAGTTGATTACTATCATACTATTACTCTAGCCGGAGAATCTCTATTAGGTATTCGAGATGGGAAGCAAAACAAAAGCTCTAGGGTTTTATCAAAGATATGAATCACCTTAATTATCTATGAACACATCCAAGAAAATAAACAGTACACAAATTCCCCAAGGCGACTTTTCTAAAAACAGACCTTGATAATATCCTTACAGATTTTAATAGCATTTTAATAATGAATTCTCGAGGGAGGTTTTAATATTTCAGTTAAAGAATAATTTATTCTCAAAATAAGAAACCACAATCCACTTAACTACATGAAAATATATAATACGCAATTTTACTTTAACCTATAAACAACGACATTAAACAATTGGTAATTACATTAAGTTATATTAGTTACGAGGTAAGTATCTATTTAATTTACTTATATCATGATTTACCAATTATTGGCGAATCAATGCAATCGGATTTATTTTTGAGCAATATTATCTAAGGTACCTTAGGTGGCTATTGGCTATGTTCACTAATTCCAATTGTATTTTTTTATATCCAATTGGTAATTTAAAAAGTATTGAGCGCTTTATCTAAATAATTACAAAGTATGCACATATAACAAAATGACCATTCATCATTAGATCCTCGTTCAAAAGACTTTTTGACTTGTCCAATGGAATCATTTGAGCCAAAACACGAGGGATTTTGGCCAATAACATTCGATTTATCCTTCTTCTGATTCCATTATCACAACCTCGTTGTCAAACTTGATTTAACATATATTTACATAGAGAGTTATGTACGAGTGAAACTAATTAAATCATGTTTCAAAAACATCCAAACATATATATTTTTGGAAATGATTTAAAAAAGGTAATAAATCGGAAATCGGTAAAAGGTTATAAATCGGAAAAAATGACTTAAAAATATTTTCAAAGCTAACCTACCAAAGGAACAAAACATAGGTTGATACAATAAAATGGAGCTATTATTACGCCAACGCTACGTTCTGGTGTACTGTGCGATACAATGCAGCGTTAACAATAATGGAGTTACGACTGAGAGTGATAAATAAAAATTGAAAGGAATCAGTTGCCCACACATTTCTACGAATAGGCCTTTGGTGAGCTTTCAAAGCTCAGTATGAAGCAGATTACGAAACAAGTGGGCTCGTTATGCATTCAGGCGTGGAAGTCGCGGCCAATAGCACCGGCGCGCCTCCTCACTTTAGTTATTCACTTTCGAGAACTGTTTTCTACCTCGACGATTTATTTGAAGTGTCAAAAGGATTCCGTTGGCTTGATTCCTTTTCACAGAATAAATAAGGATATTCAATGAAACGCAGGATTATTGCAAATATATTTTTGTTGTAAACATAAAGAACGAAGGAGTAACCATACTTAATCTTTGTTTTTACTTTCATGTTATTCTTTATTGAAATTATCAATATTCGAATTGAACTTTTACGTTGCTTAAATTTTGTCTAGCGACGTCATTTTAACAAACTTTTAATTTAAATTATAACGACGCGGGTCATAGTAAATTGATCGTACAATCAAAGCACATACTCTACTAGCGTACACTAATACCAAATGCCGGTTTTAAAACATTTATTATTTAATTTTAATGTTGTAAACCATAAATGTTGGTAATATACATTTTTTTTAAATTTACTAACATTTGCAATATATTTCTTGAAATTCAGGTAAAACTAGCACAAAACTTCTTTTATGAATGATAGCACAGCACAGATCATATAATAGGGTAGTATTTTGATTTGTTTCTAATTAAAGTTTTTTTGCTATTATTTCTAGGTTCATCATATTCAGTTATTCTTTGTAAATATATTGATAAAGTAAAGCACATTCGTTTATGTATGTATTCAGAGGTGTACAAGAATATTGTTACAGACAATATTTCCGATATACTCGTAATAATATATCCGATACAAGGCAGCAAAGCAACCTACAGAATAAGATTTTGTTATTAAACAGACTCTTTCTCTTGGACTTAAATAAATGTATACAATTACGAGTAGCTTTATATTTATTTTAATATGATAGAAGTATATATAACTGTGTGACGCAAGAAGCAATTGACATGCCAATGGTTTTTGCGTTATTTACTGCTAACACCCTCCTCAAACTAAAGAGAATTCTTATCTGAAGTCAAATACATATCATTAGGCTTACTCCTGTAGTTCCGGGGTTAGAATAGGGCTGTATCCCCTGCCTGTGAGAGGTCGAATTTCCCAGACAAGCCACAACGGGAAGGACGGCGATACGTGTGGTCGCATGTCGTCGCTAAGACCAGACGGTGCGGTGGGTCCTGTCGCTCACCTGGGTGAAGCTCGATGGGGCACAGCGATCAGAGGACTCGTGGTGATTAACGAATCCCTGGCTCCAATCAGAAATATAAACAAATCTAAGCTGCACCTACTTTAATGGGGATCTCTTAGTAAGTTCCCAGTAGTAATCTCATTAATAAAATGCCTTCTTATTTTATATCTGTCATCAGTTGCTCTCCATGCTTCAACTACTATTAAACGGCCTAATTCTCATATACGGTTTTTGTACCACTCCATTTTTAAAGACAACATAATTCACATTTTATACCATACATTATTCCCGTTTATAAATACTTCAAAAGGTTTTAAAAGCACTTTAATACCATGAACTAAGTATACAAAATACAAACGTTATCTCTCTGTGACTTCGAAGCCAAAGTAAATTTCTATTAGCCGATGACATGTTCCATTATGCGCACAACGTACCTAATTTGCTTTTAGTTGCAGGCAGCCGCGGGTAAAGTGCAGTGCAGGTTGGTTTTAAAAGCGAGGGTTGGAAATGTAGTGACTAATGCCTTTCTGTAATCTCTCGTCCTTTTAACGCGTTAGGAAATTAATATAATCTGAAATCGACGTCTCTACTAATATTATAACTGTAAAAGTAAGTTTGTTTGTGACGCCGTCGCGCCGAAACTACTCAACCGATTATCATGTATTAGAAAAATATAGGATACATTTTGTTGAAAAAATGTCAAATAATCCTCAAAGATTTTAAAACGCGAGCAAAGCCGCGGCTAAAAGTTTGTGTATGCATAAGTATCATAGCTAAATAATATTAAAGAACCTAGCCGCTTATTGCACACGAGTTTTACATTCATACGATTTATACCATCAATATGTTCAATTGAAACTGCATAATAAAGTATTCTACTTTATAATGCAATTCCGCAATAACTGTCATTATACATGAGCACTTCTACTTGGGTATTAAGCATCACTTGTATACTAAGATTCTCCCATATAAAATGTATGGACGTCGTGGCAACCATCTTCTAACTTTGACGACTCCACCAGCGTTCCAATGCACGTATCGCTATGGAATATACATTTGAGAATGCATTTTAATTCCAAAATAACAATGAATTTATTACCATGATTTATGGAGCGAACACTCTTAAAGACGTCCGACACGACGACCCACTACGTATTAATACACAGATATGTAATGTATGTCAATGCGAACTAAGATTTGTTGCTATCAATAAATCCTTTTAACACGTCGTAGGTTACATTGTTGAACCCGGTGACATTTTCCATTACGTACCCGATGTTATCGCGCTTTTAGCCGCAGGCGGCTATCGATAAACGGTAGCTTTTGTTAGCATGAGGGAAGTGGTAGACTAGAGTTGAAATCCGTTTGAAGTATGCACAATATTGTGAAGTGGCTACTGGTCATACTAAATCTGTTTCTGTTTGACGACCCGCATGGTGGAGCGGTCACCATACCGGTCTGACGCGCAGTGGGTTCCGGATTCGATCCCTGGCCAGACAGACATTTAAATGATGAGTTTAGATTTCTGTTCTGGGTCTGGGTGTTTGTGTATTCGTATTTGTGTGTCCATGGCACCCGCGACACAGGAGAAAATCCTAGTGCGGGGCTACGAGTGTAGAAAGCGTATTTTATTTAATAAAAACAAAAAAAAATCAAACTTAAGTAACTTCTATTAAAATCGGTATCTTATCTTAAAAGTTAAGTCAAAATAAGTTACACCATTTCCAAGATAAGCTCATATAGATAAACAACAATTTAAAGATAGTATAATGGCTTTTTTGTTAATCAGTATCAAGTCAGTATACACAGATAACGATCTAAAGAAAATATTACAGTAATTTTAGTAATAAGTACCAGTTGGTTATTACTAAAATACAGTAATATAGCTGAGAAAACTATTATTTTAACAGGTTTAGTGTCACGTACACGCCCCGCGTGTTCTTGTAAATTTTACCGCGGTGCCAGCAACACGCCAGGCGCGTTCAAATACATTGTAAAACATGCCAGTATCAGAGTAGCATTGGTGAAAATCATAGTGGCATTGAATGTGTTAAAATTGAATTCAGTCAGTTAATATACCTACTACACCCGCTACTTAATAAGAAAAAAAACAAACATAGCATGATATTATATTTTATAGCATATAGCCTTCATCAATAAACAGACTATGCAATACAAAAAACAAGAACCAATAGTCCCTGACATTAGCCCATTCAACCAAACAAACTCTACTGCTTTATAATATTAGTATAGATTACTTTTCACTCTTGAGTTCAAATCTTCTTAAATAATAATCTATTTGTTGAGAACCTACCACGATGACTAAGTGGACATTCACTTCTTATTCCTTTAAAAATGTACATAGGCTTCATGTTCTAGACATACCCAAATTCGATACTTCGTCACGTCAATGATATTCATTAAATTAATTATTACTCCAAAAAAAATAACATTTCAATAGTTAACGGGTACTAACAAAATACAAAAAATAAATTATAACCGCATATCGTAAGTACCCGTTAATATTATTCAAAAAGTATACATGTTTCAAACAAGCTTAGCCTAGGATTCGAACGCTGAACCCTAAAATTGAAATCGCCATCTTGTCACATACCAGATAACTATCAGAGCGCTTGTCATTTGTCTATTTTTGAGGCAATATCTATTTTAGGTCGCTCGGTGTAAACATTTGGCTGTGGTTTCGATTGTTTATCGCCGTCCGTTGTGGCCTAATCTAATAATTATAAACATTTATTGTCTTCAATCATCGCTCAAACAATGCGAAAAC
>DWLI01004141.1:0-11123 GCA_018249915.1 Cecropterus dorantes dorantes
CGATTTCAAAAATTCTTTCACCATTAGAATCCTACATTATCCCTGATGAACATAGGCTATATTTAATACGAGAAAAAAATAGGAATTTGCGTGAAACCTATTTAAAGATGGCGACTATTTTTATGTCTCGTAGGGAAGCAAGAGTGCATTGGCTAGTCTAATACAAAACAGTAAAAATTTGTGAAAATCGTCGGAGATGAACATAGGATAAAATCCCTTACATGGGTAACAGCTTCTTTCTATGTTAGATGAACGCTGTGGTCACCGATAGACATACCTGACGCAGTGGCTATTATCTTAATCCATTATTAGAGAAGGCCTAGTACTAGCAGTGGATTGCGTAAGGCTTATAGATAGATCATATTCAGGTTTACAGCGGTAAAGCTTTGGCACTAAAAGTTAGACATTCTAACTTATTCCTCTTAAGTAAAGTATCTATCTGGAGCTATATATACAGCTCGCAGATGCGTTGCTGTGAGTCAGCCAACAACCACAACCTTACCGAAACAAGAACTGATTCAAGCTAGAAGTAAGTGTGGTTATGTTCAGCCTAGGAGGTACCAGTTGAACCATAGTTCGTATCGTTCTACAACCTTGTTAAATTTATTTATTACTTTTTTGTTTTCCATTAGTAGGCATGGATGGGTATCTCCCTCAGTTTCAACTATGTGTAAACAATGTATATTTTTATATAAACATAAATATACATTTTTACTGCTATATTTATTTATATTTATATGAGAACTGAATTCTACCTTTATTTATATTTCGATATGTTTGTATGCAACGAACAAACAAAAACAGACATGAACATATTATTTAATGGTCTTCTATTGTCTAAAATAAATGTAAATCCGTTTTTGAATTTAGTGTCCAATAAAACATTATAAAAATATTATAGAGATAAAGCAATGATATATTTTCTAATAAATTAAATATTCGAAATTCTAACACTTGAATTTCAAACTTCAAACTTCAAACTTAAAAAATGCAAAACGGTAACATAAGCCTTAATTGAAGTCACAATTAGTATGTAAAGAAATCCATCAACTGGCCGCCAATCCAAACAGAACGCTAAGTGGCGAACAAACACATAATTCATGGTTGTTTGCAACCAACACCGCAATCACTTAATACCATGACTTGAGTTTACACTGCGTCCCCAAGGTATGACTTAGTACAAATATGGGTGTGGTGGAGGTTTTTTTAAAGAAATTTAAGTGGCAAGTAGACTTAAGGGAATCATCGCTTCACATATGTGTGCCTAGTAACAGCACTGTTAAGCGCTGCTGTGTTCTGGTTTAAAAGGTGTGATAAGGGACACATACCTATCCAAGGCATTCCAACTTATTCTTCACGGGCAGCAATGTACTTGTGACCAACCTCGGGTAAAAACCTTATTTAGGGTTGATTACAGATGGAAGTGGCCACTTACCATAAGGTGTCATTTGCAACTATATTATTAGGAGTACAAATAAGTTTCCGCCGTTATTTATCAAAAAATAAATATCTATACTAATTTTATAAAGGAGTAGAGTTTGTTTGGTTGAACTTGCAAATCTCAGGAACTACTGGTTCGAATTGAAATAATATTTTTTGTTGAATAGTAAACTTATCGAGGAAGGCTTTAAGCTATATAACATAATGCTATATTTGTTTGCTTTTTTTCTTATGTAATAGCGGATGAAACCGTGGAGTACAGCTAGTTTATTATAACAGAACCGTAGTTTAACTTTATCCAAAGTATTGTTCATCACTTGCAAGTACTTTTTTCCATCTCTCAGACATCATTCGGATCACACGTCTGTAGAACTCCATATATTTTGAGGCTATCCACGAATCTACCCAATTTTTGGTATCTTGGTATATTGTGAACCGCTGCTCCGACAGAGCATGCGTCATGGAAATTACCCAACTAATTTTTAAGCCAGTTATCATCTGCGAAACGGAACGGAAACACTGTGCTGCACCATGCAAATTGAAACGGAGGAAACTGTACTAACTTTTGTTTAATAAATGCGTGTTGGATGTATTTTACACACTTTTGGTGTATGTCTTGCGGCTACAGATTCGTTGATACTTGAGTAGTAACTTGGAATGTCTCATTTGAAGAGGTAACGGCTTTACAATACCTTTTGAAATCAGACACAGCAGCGCTTAACACTGCTAAGGAAGAAATAAGTGGCAGGGATGCCACAGAAAACGTTCTATTAAATTTCATGTGAGTTTAGAGAAAGAAATCATGCCACTGTGATAAGGTAATGTACTCATAATACTTAAAAACCGATGTTTTATAATCAAAATAATATGCCCCTATGACAATAACTTAAAAAAAATTAAATCTCTCATTCTGAGAGAAGACCCGTGCCCAGCAGTGGGACGATATTGGGTAGAAGATGATAACAATAAGTACAGATAGATATAGTAAGTGTATTAGGAAAAAATACTACGTGAAAATGGCTGAGAAAATAGTGAGTATCTTAAAATTAAAAATCGATTCGATGGCAATATATGACGACTCAATACGTGAATTTTAATTTTTGTATGTACTCCAATGTTTTAAAGTCCATAAGTATGTATCTGTGTGTAAAATTATCATCAGATTTACAAAATTAATACCGAAGCAAATCAAACATAGTAAAACAGAAACATTTTATTACAGTCCAATCGATTTAAAACACATGTCGGTAAACCTCAACGTGGTAACGAAAAACGTCGAGCGTACAACGGAATATGTAAATAAAAAATAACCGTTTCAACAGCCGTTCCGCTAAACTGCAACATTGTGAAATGGGCAAAAATGGTTATCTACAGCTTTATCCACTTAGTGTTTTATTTTTTCCGTTATGCTTAAAACGAGTTTAAGTGCAAGCGATTTCAAATTACATTGTAACAAGTTCGTGTACGTATCTGCCCGCGTGCATTCCTGCGCACACTATCTCAATTTTCGTGCAAGAACCTATCATACGTTTTTTTTATATAAAAAGAGCTATTGGAAATAATAAAACAAGAAAATCAAATCTAAATCCGATCCTTTTAAGACATATGTCGGTTAACCTCAACGTGGTAACGGAAAACGTCGAGAGTTGAACAAAATAAATAAAAATGGCCGTTTCAACAGCTGTTCCATTAAACTGTAACATTGCGAAATGGGCAAATATGGTTATCTACAGCTCTTTTCCATTTAGCATTAATTTCGCTTGTTCTGTAATGGTCGAAACGAATTTAAATGCAATTGATTTCAACATACACTGTAACGCAAGTTCCTGCACTGGTCAACCCGCGCTCATTCCTGGGCCCGCTATTTCAATTTTCGTGCAAAAACCCAACATATGTTTTTTTTATATAAATTATATATCAGAAATAATAAAACAAGCAAATTTTATTACAATCCAATCCTTTTAAAACACACGTCGGTTAACCTCAACCTGGTAATGGAAAACGTGGAGCGTAGAACGGAATAAATAAAAAATAACCGTTTCAACAGCCGTTCCGCTAAACTGTAACATTGCGAAGTTATCTACAGCTCTTTTCCATTTAGCGTTAATTTCGTTCTGTTACGTAATTTTCGGTACGAGTTTACGTGCACTCCGTCTCAATTTTCTCCTTATTATCCCCTTGTACGGTATTTCAGCGGAATATAAATCTAGAATAGTTTTGAAGTAAAAGTAGCGTACGTATTTCCTATAAAACTAAAGATCGCATCAATACATCATTTGTTGTCAAAATTGCCCTGTATATTTTAAGGTATGCAGGTTTTTTAAAAAGAAAATCGTATTTTTCTTTGTAACTGTTTACAACTCTATCTGTCTAATAAGCAATAGTACCAATTTGTACTGTAATCATAATTATGTATCTATTACATATCACAATGAGTACGAAGGTAACGTTAAGGTACGATACGAGTAGGAAGGTACGTACGTCGTCGACCCATTAATGTCCCACTGCTGGGCTTGGGTCTTCTCTCAGAATGAGAGTTTTTAGGCCATTGTCCACCGCGCTGGCCAAGTGCAAATTGGTAGACGTTACACACCTTTGAGACCTCTTTTTTTCTTAGAGAACCCTCAGGTGTGCAGGTTTCCTTACGATGTTTTCCTTCACCGTAACGCAGTGATAATTTCTAATACGCACATAATTTTAGTTAATAGATTTTAAAAATCAGTGGTGCGTGCCTGAGATTCGAACCTCGGACCATCGATTGATGGGCCGAGTTTCAACCATTAGGCTATCATTGCTCCTAAGTTACGTACAGTACGTTTTAAATACTTAAAACTACTCCTAACAAAATAGTCTATCGCGTAACGAATTAAAGTGACGATTTCGTACTAGAAAAGTACAACCATAAAAATTACGTCCCTTTTATAACTGCTCACTTTCAGAAACTCCTGAACGAACACAATTTTGTTATTTCCACAAAATGCTAATATCATATACGAAGCAGAGACACGTAGAACTAACATTTTTATTTACTCCTATTTGAAGATTTTTAAACTCAATTAAGATCTTTATGGGGCACATAATTTCCAGATAGCTTTTTTGGACTTTACTTGGACCCTGGTTCTTAGTTAATAATTCACCTCACCAAGATTTTATTAGTATTCGCAACTAGAATACGCATCATGCAAATAATAAAATTGTGTTCCCGTTCAGCAACTTAATTAAGACCCAGCCATCTCGATGCCGGTGACGTAACCAATTCGATTTAGCTCCCTAGAGGGTGTAATCTTGTGGGGGGCTCCCAGTAAAATCGGCGTCTTATGCCAGAACGGACGTGCGTTGAATTAAAAAGACGAAATTGTCCCGGAACCGCTGAGACTAGGCCTTCGTTGACAAATTGGTGGAATTAAAGGAGTATAAAATCGTCGGCGTCCCTTTTTTGTAATGTACACTGAATTATGTTTGAAGTTTCGCCCGACTCCGTTAGCAGAGTAATGTTTTTCGCACGTATATATGTGTGTACGTACGTACGTACGTATGTATGTATGTATGTCTGTACGCATGCGTGTGTGTATTTAAGTTGGATATGTTAGTATGAATGCCCATTTGTTTAGCACGCTCTATAAACCAAATGGTTCGACAGAATTTAACATTGGACGTGTCATTTGATTTATCTCAATTGAGCAAAAAACGTTATAAAAATCAAAATTAAAAATTTTGAAAAATCCCACGATGGTTAAGATGGAATTTAAAAAAATATAAAATAATTAAAGAACCCTCGACAATTTGGCTCCCGAAACTGTACATGTGGCAAGAACATATTCAATTCCCTATGAATAATAAATTAATTAATAAGAATTTAAAAAAGTCCAAATATTAACACTGCTGTTATTAGGCAGAAATATATAATAATCTACACTAATATTATAAAGCAGTAGAGGTTGTTTGGTTGAACGGGTAATCTCAGGAACTACTGATTCGAATTTAAAAATTATTTTTGTATAGAATAGTCCATTTGTTGAGGAAGGCTATAGGCTATATACGACATCGCGCTATGTTTGTTTTTCTTATTTAGTAGCGGGTGAAACCGCGTAACACACCTAGGTATGAGGAAGATATGTAATATATAGGTATATAGTAATACAATATTTAACAGTTTCTTATGTTTAAAAAAGTTTAAAGTAAGAATTTACTTGTCACACTGTTTACAGGCTCCTATTACATGAATAATTCAGTGTGTAGTAATGCCAAAAGTTAGAATAAAACAAAATATTAATTAAAAGCTACAGAAACAGGTAATTATGTTAATTTGTACATCGTGTACGTGCTAATAGCGCTAATTACTCGTCCCACTTAACTACGGATCCTGCAGTTATATTTAAAGGTGGTAGAACTCTTTGTGGTTTGACTCCGGAACCATAACCTATCTCTGCATAATAACAACGGTATAATGCACTTCTGTGTTCTGGTCTGAAGTGAGAATTAGTAAGAGTGATATATTAATTCGAGGCGTTCTTACTTAGTCCTCAGGGGTAGCGTCTGTTGTCAACTTTAGGTAAGACTGATTTTATCTCGGATACAGATGTCAGTAGGCTAGGCAGGCCGCATCTTTCGACAGCAGGTACTGATTGATACTAAAAATAAGCGTAGTGTATATACCTCTATAGTTCAACTGGGATATCACGATATCTTTGCATAATAATAACAGTGTAATGCGTTTCTGTGTTCTGGTCTGAAGTGTTAAGGGAGATACATTAATCCGAGGCGTTCTAGCTTAGTCGTCGGGTTGCAACGCATGTGTGGTCAACCTCAAGTAAGGTCTTATCTGGGGTTGATTACAGATGTCTATGGGCGACGATGGTCATTTCCATCACGTGGACTTGTTTGTTATCTTCAATCTGTTAAAAAAGCTAGGCATAAGCTAGGCAGGTCGCATCCTTCGACAAAAATGCAGGTACTGATTCATACTAAAAATAAGCGTGGTCAATATATATGGCTGTATAGTTCAACTGTGGAGATATCACGATATCATCACAGTTGAACTATACAGGATCTAACTTTCAATTTGTCACCCATCATTTCATGCTAAATAAATACACTAAAATCTTAGCAGGGCATAAAACTTGGTGCGGAAGCAACTAGCTATTAAGTACCTAAACCATAAACCACGTAATCCAGAAGTAAACTTAAACAGTTTTATTCTACCTACAAACCCTAAAACCAAATCCTAGTGCGAAAGGCCCGTAATAACAAGCCAAGGACCGCTCGCTGGCTAATTTCAAGAGGGTTACTACGCCCCTTGTTGCACGGATATAAAACACCTAGATGAGACAAATTTAATTCAGTACGTAGTATGGTTCTTGTAAAACACATGTAGACTTACTTTAGAGCTGAAGTAAAGAACTTTAGCTCAAAAGTAAGACAAGATGTTAAGGCAAGCCATACGTGGGATAGAATAATTTACATAGTCAGAGTTATTTTAATGCATAAGAATCTTGTATAAATGTATTCGTTGTCGATACTCTCCGAAAGTGATTAACAGAATTCAATAAATATGAATGTAGTTGATTTTAACTTATATATTTTTTTCAGGCGTTATATCGAGATCATTTTGTATCTACAGGGTAGCCCTGTAGATACAAAATTCTTTTCTGGCCTATAAGTGTATAATGAAATATTAAGTCCAAAATTAACTACAAGCGAGATTGATTGAAATATGAGAAACTATTTAATAAGGATGTTGTAATAGAATATTTTCGGTAAAATAATAAAAAATAAAGTAAGCACTACATTATTTATCAAAAACATTTATTAAAACATCTTTTCATGATAAAATAAATCAGTTCAGTCAAAATTTCAAATAGAAATTGAAGATACATTTCGAAGTAACATGTTGCATTTTGATTGTCTAATGACATGTGGAGGGTTTCGGCCCCATTCAAATAAAATAAATAATAATATTCGTGAAAATCAGATGTCACCTTGACATTTTTAATTAATGCAAATACTTACATTATGAGTTCAATTTTTGTCTTATGTTACAAAATATTTGATATGTATAAAAACCTCCAGAGAAACTGACGTATCTGATTTCCATTGATACATAACATTTGTGTACAAAAAATATGTTCGATGTGTCCCAAAAAGTCATGTCAAAATAAATTTAATAAAAACGATTGTAACAATTTGCATAATAATTAAAATAATTATTACGCTCTATCATACATAATTATTACCACTAAATTTGATTTTTTTATGCGATTGTAAATGTTAAACACTTCCGATATTTTATATTATTGCAAAGTACTAGAGATAATAAATCGAAATACTAACTTATCAACAAAACTACGTTCAATATTGTTAAACAATTTCATTATAAGTAAATAATGCATAGCGAGGTAATTATAGACGACATGATTATCCTGTTATCGAAATTGGGTACTTGTACTTGTCTTTATTCTTTATATCTACTAATTCTAAATTTAAACGTATACGTAATAACGAATAAAACATAAACGGTATACAATTATGACGTTAGCATCACATGAACTACTAGTACGCTCATAACACATCTAGTACTTATTTATCCGCGTAACTAGTCCTTTCATTCTCATGCCACTCATGCTTTGTCGCGTTTTCATTCCTCTTGCCTTATTAGAGCCGTCATATTGTCTAGGCTTACTTTTTACAGCGCCCCATTTTGTAGGCCTGCCATGACTTTTAATTTTGGAAGATTTTCAGATAAAAGATTTCGTTAGAAAGGTAACGTTAGGGTTGTAAACGCTGGTTTAAAATGACGCACGTTAAGTTTATAAATGTTGACATTATTTTGTCAGTGTTAATATTCAATTCCTAGTTAGTTTTAAGAACATTAAATAAAGTCAGAATTATATTACCTAAGTTGTGAGGTTAAATTGCTTTCTTTAAAAACTAGGTTAGAACGACTATCTCTATATCTATATCTGTATATCTGTACACACTCCAAGCACAACTGTATTATATATAAAACGAAATTGGTACGACAGAGGTACTAGAATTCAACCACAAAAACATTTTTTAAAAGTAATTTTAATATTGTTTAAAGACAAAAAGCAATCTAATTTTTATTTAACTTTGTTTCAGGTATGTGCTGCCATCTAGCGAAGACACGCGGAACTAGTAGGTGTCCGAATTACTCACAAATAATGGTAAACCCAGTTCCGTGTATCACGTATCCGAATGAAATAGGCTCTATACATTTATTGCTTTCTTGTATTGTATTTTTACGATTTCGGTCGCGTGGACGTGTGTCCATATTAATATTAATACTAAGGATTCATATGAAATAGGTTTCTTCGACAATCTTTTGTTACTCACCAATCTCTAGTTTGTTGTGAGTATAATATCATATAATAATATTATCATATAATATATAACAGCCTCAAGGGCTTCATTAAGTATGACCTTGTAGGTAGTAGATACTTAACGCGGTCGTATTATTACATTGTCTAATAACAAGACCGCGTTTCCATTTCTATTTGATTTCTACATTCAAGAGAGTTAGAAATCCTTTTAAGAAAAATATTTAACTGTAAATAACATGTGTTAAGAAACATATTTAACTGTTAAATAAACATGTTTTTAAGAACAGCCTTATAAGCTCGGGTGGAGATTTACTTTTAATTTTCAGCAAGGGACATCACGCGTTTGTGACTAACAAATCACATAGTGAATAAAACCCGACAAAAATGAGAACGTCATGTGGATAATTGCACCGATTTACATATCGTCGCTTAAGTTCTAACACCTCGTAACTCGAAATATGACCATTTTGAGTTATGCCTATCATTCTATAGGGAATTAAAGGACGCGTCGTTTGGACTATAAAAATTAAGAATTTGAGATAATCAAAGCGAGTTATTTGAGAAAAAAGAACATAGCGTATATTGACTCAGCCAAATGTACGGTGAAAACTAAGCGTAAGTCAGTGTTGTTTCATACTAAAAGAGGTGACGAGCAATGCTCTGGCAAATTTAAAATAATTAAATAAAACAGTTTTTCTGCTCTCCTGAACATTTGGTAATTTTGAGATCCGCGGTGTTAAAACTTAAGCGACGATATGGCATTCTGTTATTTTTGACATTATAGACTTGTATTTACTCAGTCAACGATACGTGATGGCATTTTCCAATTGAATGGTTAGATATTATTATACATCAATGACGTAAATCATTGTTAACGCATAATTTTTGATGATTGAATAACAATTTCATCTAATTTTACATTAAAATTGCGCCAAAGTCAGTACCTCTTTAAATTAATTCAATTTACAGATAAAGAAACCTTTTTTTTTGTTATTGAACGGAAGCTCTTTTCTTTTAAGAACTCCATATCATAACGCGTCGAGTATACCTCAGGAGATTTCAAATCTTGCACAACCGTGCTAGTGTTTCGGCGGTTTGAGTGCTAGAACGAACACTCAAACCGAGATGTGGAGAACCTCAACGAGTCCAATTGGTGTGGATGGAACTTCATCCCTTGGCGTGGGGCAGTGGTGAAAGGTGACGTAGGTACCAGGGCAAAATGTTTCTCGGAACACATAGCAAAGCTGGCGGAGCACGCAGAGAGAGCCCATTCATATTGACTTAAGATAGAGGGTATCTTAAGTCATAATTGTTAGTACAGGACTATTGAAACTTCCTACAGTAAATTTGTAATTATTTGTTAAATCACAATGACTTCAGGTAAGCTACAAAAGGTAATTGATATTATTAACACGTTCTCGGTGTTAACAGCATTGT
The DNA here is from genome assembly GCA_018249915.1 of Cecropterus dorantes dorantes. Classification (NCBI taxonomy): domain Eukaryota; kingdom Metazoa; phylum Arthropoda; class Insecta; order Lepidoptera; family Hesperiidae; genus Cecropterus; species Cecropterus dorantes. The sequence goes on from DWLI01004141.1 coordinate 10,218, forward strand.
AATTATGCAAATGAACTTAATTTGTTTCTTGTTGTCTTGAATAATTTACTAAACTGAAGACAACATATTTTTACTGTTACAGATATTTATCAACTTTATGTGTAGTAAAGATGTCGTAATATTATTAGGCTATAATTGAATTATCGAAGAGAAGCAGAAATAGATTATTGCTGCTGCTGTTATTTTTTCCTAATAACAGCAGTGTTATTAAGCAGAAATAGACCGATGTGTTCTGGTGTGAAGGGTGTGCTAAGTGACATATTCGAGGCACATTAACTTGGTCCTCACGGGTAACAAAGCATATGTGGCTAACCTCCTGTAAAAGTCTAATTTTATATGGTGTTGTTTAGAGCGCTGGGCGCTCATGCCTGCGTTTGGACGTCTGGAGTCGTCTTTAAGTAGTGGGGCTTTTCGTTCCATTTCAACAATGAAGGAGGATTAGAATAATTTATTCAAACAATAATGATTACATTCACAGTTGTATTTTAAGCTGTGTAATTACAATATTGAATACTAGCCATGTCCTGCGGTTTCACCCGCTACATCATAAGATATTAACAAACAAACTTAGCGTGATGTTATATAGCCTATAACGTTCCTCAATAAATGAATTATTCACACAAAAATATTATTTAATTAAGAAGTTTAGTCGACATTTTTATTTTTATTTACCACAATGAGAATGTTTACCAATTTTCAGCTGTTTATCTTGAAAATTGGATTAAGTCCCATTCAATCTTTCATTTCCCCTTTGAAGGGGTTGAGGGTTAATTTCCAGAAAAATCTAGAATACGTATTCATTAATTTGTTGTAAAGAACTAAAATTCGAATTTTCAAGTCACTAACTTTAACGGTGTAGAACTTTCATATAAAAGTCTTTCACCCTTTTCATCACCGTCGAGGTGG
>DWLI01004142.1:0-11120 GCA_018249915.1 Cecropterus dorantes dorantes
TTTACTAACGAACTTCATGAATCCTTGCATTTTTGGATTGCATCCTTGCATTTTGAACGCTTTACTAGGTAGTGGTGAGAAACAAAATTCAGAGTTGGTTCATGAAACGTTATACTTTCGAGTTTTCCTTTATGATATGATATAGAGTTCAATATCATCTGACGTGACTACGCGCATAACGTTTATGTACGTTAGTGATGTGCTAGAGATCTGTATCTGTATCCGTGGATATCCGAGGCATGAGAAAAATCTGTATCCGCTACTTTTGAGCGGATCTTAAACGGATCTTTTATACTTATTATTAAATTCATATTATTTATAAATTCATTGTATAGACAAAATTTTAAATGTACGTAGGCGATTAGGTAGCATTGAACATTATTAAATTCCATATTGTTTATTATTATTATCATGTATTTAGCTCATATTGCAAAAAATAAATATCTTACATCATAAATGTTCGTACATTATAATGACAGTATACTTTGCAATGACAGGAAAAACATAAACAATGATTGTTTTCAATAGAAAAATCCACCAAATTATTTAACGTTAAAGTGTTAGATGGCGTTCATTCAAAATTTAATTTATCAAGAAATTCATTGAAGTATAATACTAAACAGGACCGAGCACTCCGAATTTAAGTTTTTCCCAAATTGAACTCTATATCAACGTATCAAGAAGACAAGAATATTGCCAGCATATAAAATATTTTTGATAAAATAAATTGCTTGATATAAAACTCAATGGAAACACTTGTATTTACTTGCTATTTGAACAATTGTAAATTAAGAAACATATTTGCATATAGTATTTATAGTATATTCTTAAATATAAAAAGAAAGAAAGAAAAGAAAACATGAATTATTATTTTGACTATTTTTCTTCTTATGATAACACTGAAAAGCATCATTAGTGTGTCAAAAAGTATGTCGATAAAAAAGTGTAGTCAAGTAAGATAGTAGAAAAAGTATGGTCAAGTAAGAAGAACTGTTGTATTATTATTATTATAGTATCCCAAAAATGAAAAATAGACAAAGATTTTGTAATTTGTGTTTGATGAAAAAATAAAGATTTATATACTAAATATCTACTATTTGTATTATTTATTACCGACAGCGTCAGAAGGAGTATATAGGTTTGTTTGTATGTATGTCCATTTTTGGCATGCGCTACTGCCCAAACGGCTTGACGATTTGTGACGTATGACATATCATTAGAATCGATTGAGGTTGGAAAGTGACATAGGCTATATGATTTTTAAAAATGGTGCCTGGAAATGGAGCATAAAGGGTGGAGGCGGCCCGACTTATTTACTATTATTACAATAGCGTATCAAATGAGAGCTAATAAACAAACCAATCTAAATAAATGCACATACGAGTATTATATTCCTTTTTCTTGACTATTTCGATAAAAACTCATATAAGCGTTAAATTAAATGTATATCATAATGAAACAAAACTTCGCTTTAAGCAGTCGAGTTTTTTTGTTCTCATATTAATAACGATGTTACTATTTTCAAAATCAATCCCCTGTCCCTTAGAATTTTACCATTGCTAATGTTTATTTTCGTGTATGTAAGTAGTAATGAAAAAAGGGAGGCCTTTGTCCTGCAGTGTATAGAGTCATGGTTCTTAATAATAATAAGTGGTAAACATTTTTGTAGAGATTTTAAAGATTCTTCTAGTTTCCGAGTAATCTGATATAGAGTAACGGTTACTATCCAAGTGGAACATCGCCTGGGGTTGTTCATGCGTGAGTCTTCAGGGCCTTCGAGCTCCTCATTGTTAAAAATAACCTTAATAGATGTATGTCTATAGTAAACAGGCTAACGGTTCTCGCTTTGCTTCGTTTAATAAAGATTTTAAGACCTTATGTTCTTTCCCAAAGATTAAATTAACTTCGTACCAAATTTTATTAAAATCGGTTCAGTAGCGTAGCATGGGAGTGAAACCGTAATATGTAGACAGACATACTTTCGCATATATAATAAATTAATTAATATTATATAATATAACATTATACAATACAATAATATAATAAGTAGGTAGAAGATTTATTATCACCTTGTTAGAAAGGGACACAAGACCCTGTTACTTACTATCACTGTCGTCTCGTATTTGGCTGCGAGTGCTGAGTCCGGTTAGTATTATACGTCCATACTGTATATGGTACTATCTACCAAATGTACATTCAAATTAATTCAAAAATAGAATGATGGATGGCGGCGGTGGCGCTCATTTGATATTTAACTTATCGAAAATTTACATCAAGATGGCGGTTATAAATTGAAATCAAGTTTATGTATATATTAATATTACTACTCGTGCAACACAGATTAATATTCATAGTGATATACAGGCGTTAAAGTTGTAAAAAATATTTAAAGTAAGACATAAAATCACAATATAATACAATACATCGGGCAACATTTCTTTATATTTAGAATTTGTCAGCTGTTAAACTGCCAAGTGCCAAACAAAATGCCGAATTAAGGTTATAATTTAATTTAGAGACAAAACAACAAATAATAAAGAAATAAAACTTGTATAGATAATATTAACAGTGGATGTGCAAATATTTTGTATTCACACATATAAAGAAAAAGAGAAGTGAAATCTGTTTGCTTTTGTTTTTAATTTTTACAATATAGTACAAAATGATCGCCGGGTCGCGGATAGTTTTAATTAATAATCCATTAAAAGCAACATTAAGATTCAAGCACAAAATAAATAAACAAATTGTCGAAAAGAAGTCACAGAAATTAGCATCTGATGTTACTACTTATCTAGAAAGTACAGCTGAATATGAAAACGTTATAAAGTTGTTACCCAAGTCTCTGTTGAGAAAATACAAATCACCCGAAAGTATGTATTTGATAAATGAAAAGACAGCCAAGGAGATTGCAAATTCAGTTAAAACTTTATTAGACGATGGTTCCCCAATTGTAGAAGTGAATCCTGGTGCATGTGTCTTAACCAAGGAGTTATTACATGTACACAAAAGAGAACTCTACTTGTATGAATCATCAAATCACTTTGCACCGATTCTTGATGTAAGTTTTTTTTTCATGAATTTGATTTAGCAAACCATGTGTGTCTCAAAATACTGAAAATTAATCTTTATTAATATAATAAAGCAGTAGAGTTTGTTTGGTTAAACAGGCTAATCTCAGGAACTATTGGTTCAAATTTAAAAAATATTTTTGTATTGAATTATCCATTTATTGAGGAAGGCTATAGGCTATATAACATCACACTGTTTGTTTTTTTTTTTCTTATTTAGGTGTGAGTGAAACCGCGTAGCACACCTAGTATAATATTATATGTATGATAATTAAATAAGAACTCCTTTGAAATATTACAATAATAAAAGCCTTGAATAATGTCATATTAATTATTGTCCATTTAAGATAATGAAAAATAATTGTAAACTAATATTATGAATTTATAATAGTTGTGATTATTAAGAATTAGTCAAAGTATTATTTGAAACTCTCAAGAGAAATCTGTTAATACATTGGTGTCTATGTTGTTTTTTAATTGCATTGTTATATCTGTTCCATGCAATTTAAAAAAAAAATACTAAATTGTTATGAATATCTTCTGTAATTTATTGTGCTGTATATTTTCTGCATCACATTTTCTGATTGAGAACTTTCCTATGTGCATTCAACTAGCATGGCAGGGTTGCCACATAGTGTAAATTTACTCTATGCTGGCAATACTTAATGCAATGCTAGGAATTAAGATACATATCCTATAATTAGAGTTAGTGAAGCCCAAGTTATAAATTATACTTAAAAACCTGCTATATTACTTCTTTTACAATCTAGTTATGTGTATTAGTCCTGTATTTATGTGTTATGCACGTTTTTGCAGGATTTACAAAAGAAATATCCTGGACGAGTAAAATATAAAATAGCAGACTTTTTTGGTATGTGGAAGCTTGCATTTCAAGATAAAATGGATGGAGGAAACAGAGTCAAAGATTTATTGGGTACTTTGTCTACTGAGGATAATGGTTGGTTGGTAAATAAATTGTTAAATATATTAACCAGTTTGTTTTGTGGAACAATAAGTGTAGAAAGTGTAGGCTTGTTTCATGTGAGTCAATGTTACCAATTTACTCCAGCCTCCTCCAAACTTTGCAATAATACATTACTGTGAGGCACCATTAAAATAGTAAGGGGAAGTTGACTGATATGCCTTTAAATAAATCAAATGTGGCTGATATAATTTTTGCGAGACCTAACGAATACTGATACAGGAAATTCCTTAATATCATTTAGAATAAATTTTTATAGCGCTAAAATAAAATAATGGATTCCATGTGTGGTTGAAAAGTACTGTTTGAGAACCGCTGATTTACTCTATCAATCGCTTGTGTGGTGTATGTGTATTAAATGTACATTTAAATCATCAATATTGTATAATAAAAATGTTTTTCTTGTTTTCAGATAGAATAATCAAAGTTATAGGAGCAATGCCTGGCCTTAATTTTATGAAGCATCTAATAAATACAATTATTTTTCATAATACTGGTAATCAATTAGGGAGACCTGATCTATTCATTACCATGCCAGGTCACCACTATGAGGTAGTATGATATTTGTCATTTATTTTTATAGACTTTAAAATACTTATATACAATATTATTTAGTCTTTACATGTATATTTTTTTTATGTTTCATTGTAAATGTTCCACAACTCTAAGGTATTCTGCAATAATGATACAGATAAAACCTGTGGTACGATTGAAAATTGTAGGCAAATTTAATGTATTTTTCCTTCCATCCCTTTAAATCCCTGTAATTTTACTCATGCAAATTATATCTGAGCGCCAATGTTACACCAATTTACCTAATATTAAGTTAACATCAAGGAGAAATAAAATTAATGTATAAAGTGATTATTTTTTTTACACTTTGTTGTATGTTTCAGTTTTTAACAGACAATACAATTCAACATGGTAAACACAAATCTCTTCCAGCTTTGTTTCAAGCACTATTTGACTGTAAGGTACTAACTAAGGTACCCAAAGTACACTTTCTGCCTTGGACTCATTCCTCAAATGACAAAAAGCTTTCAGTGGTAAATACTCGTATATTTTGTATTTTGCTGCTTTAAAATGCACTTTTTACGTTTATCTTATGTTATTATACTCTATTATTTTCGTCACCTAAGTGAAGACCGACCACCGACACACCATGAAGCAGTTTTTGTGTTTCATTGGAAGGGAGTGAATACTGGCCGACATTCATACGAGGCGACCATCTTAGTCCTTGGGCAACACATTTGTAATCAGCTTAAAACAGAACCCCTGTTCTATTCAAAATCATATGCGGCAGTGATTACATGTTTGTTTGCTGCTTCAATATATTTAAAAAACCTAATTCTTATTGTTATCTAAAAAAATATAGTACCTATGCTTGCAAGCTAAATAGCACAGTATGCAAGAAATATATATAATAAAGTATTAACTCTCATTACAGATAGATGAGAATTGCTTATGGCTAGTCAACATTACACAAAAGGAAAAGTTACCTTGTCCACCAGAGTATTTGCCACTGTTTTGGTATTTCTTTAAACCTTATACATTCTCCAAGTCTTCCAGGGTTATTCCTTTGTTAGAGTAAGTAGAAATACATATTTTTTCTTAAGAAAGAAAGTAGACCTATTACACCATCATTTAACAGTTATTAAATAATTTGATGTGCGCTTTTTGTTGGTTTTAGGACTTGTAGGAAACAGACCACAAACCCATAATGAGACTATTTCTGGTTGGTTATAAATTCCATCAAAGCTCGCAAGCACAGTTGTTCCGTTTCCATTTCATAAAATAAAAATAAAAAAATGAATTTAATTGAAAATAAGAAGCGAGTGCCGCTGGAATAGCCCAAAACATCCTCGAGGTAAAAGATAACGTCCCTCATAATTCTTAACCTGATTACCGATCTTGATTACAACTCACCTATAGACCTATATTTTAATTTGATCAAGACTATCCAGGGCGATAGTCTTGATCAAGTCGTAAGATGAAAATGATAGAAAAAATAATGTAGAAATATTTTTTAGACAATGGATACCTGGTTGTGGCGTTTGGCTGATTACCGGACAAGACCCACCTGACACCAATAAGAACTTATCACCCGACGAACACGACGCCCCTTTGCCACATATGACAATATTTACAGAATTTGGCGATCTGAATTTACAACAGAAGATAACTGTATTTAAAAGGTATTTTTTTAATACTGTATTTGTAGAATGTGTATCGCTTTACGAATAAAGCATTATTATTTATTATATTTGCCAAATAAGACTTTAGAGAGCAGTATCCTATGGATAACATGTATATTATTCTTATTTTATAACAAACGAGACCAAACTGATACCATCTGATGGTAAGTAAAAATAGTCGCCTATGGACATACAGGGCTGAAATAGGGACAGTATTGTTCTTTTTATAATATTAAAGTAGCAAACTCCACAAAAGTGTGCCGGTGATACTGGAGTTGAAATAACACGCGTTTTATTTCCTTGTTACATCATACATCATCATATGTTTTATATTATATTATAGTGTCCATAAATATCGCTATATCGCAAATAAAAATCAATAAAACCCTATTTTTTATTTTAGATTTATATCATGGCCAGAATTTGAGCAATGTCCATTTAGGGCAACAATGGAGAATAATTTACCAAAATTTGTATCGGCGATTGAAGACGACGACGACAAAAACAGCAGAATCAGCGCTCATATTGACGATATTGATCATTCGGACACTGATAACGAATCGGAAAACATTTGATAGAAATAAAAGAATCAATAAGGATATAAAGTGTTTTATCTGATTTATTTACATTTCAACAACAATCATGGTGTAACTGAACGTGACTAAAATGAGTGTTAAACATTGTTACTGATAGTAAAAAGAAATTAATATGAACACTTCAATTTTGTTAGCCATTCATATTGATGAAATTTATTGCTAAATTAAATATAGGTATAATTCAAATATACGTTATATTTTATTCATTAACATAAATATATTCTCATATTAAGTGTTTATCTAAACAATTCCAGCGATGGTAACAATATGTATTACAAAATGAAGACTTCCAAAGAAATCTAAATACAGTGCCTAATATTTAGTAGTTCATTACTGTGATGATTTACAATTACTTTACATTTTATACAATTCTGTCATTATATATACAAATACCAAATTGAACAAACACAGTGTAATATTTTCAATATTCACAAACTAAATAGGTACAAAAGTGATATTTTTACAACATTTATACAAACTTGCTCTAAGTCTCATTCGAGGTAACTAGTAACACTGTGTAATCTCTTATTGCTTTATGATCGACAAAAATTACAATACTTAAAACATCTTTCTCTTTATCAGTGTATTTTTCCTTTCACGCGGTCTTATATTTTCGTTCGTATCTCATCCGCATGTGTTAATTAATTGATTCCAGCATATAGGCAGTATGTATGGTCCATAGTTTGCAAGTTGCACGCATGCGGACCAGAACTAGTGGACATAAACCCGCGTAATAGAATAAGGCTATAAATAAACAGTAAAATTTTAATAACATGAGAGTATGTTTATTGTTTTGATTTGAACTAAATGAACAAATAGTAGAATTATAAGCATTCCTTACGTAAATCAGGAGAGATCATTTACCTTAGAACTGAAGGTAAAAAATAAAAGCATAAAAACGAATAGCAGCAGTTACGAAATAATATTGTTAGATTAAATACTAAGGGTCTTTATTCTGCCACGCGTATCCCAAGTATAAACAACGCACGCTTACAGATTAAATCTGCACGCGGACGCAAACTAGCGTGACAAGAAAACGCCATATGATAAAAATACATGTCATTATGTATAGTCTATAACTTAATGACAGAGTCACAAAAAAACTGTACATAAAATAGTTAATATTTCTAAAACAACATTACTATAGTCCGAGCTATTTATTGCTTCATATTAAAAAGTATATTGCTGAAATAAATAAAATCATAAATACTAATATAATTTCAACCCTCCACCAATATATTTACAAATATCTTAATATATCCTAGTTAAGTACATGTATAGCAAACCGCAAATGTTTGAGGTATCGTTATAAATTTTGAAAATGTTTATCGTTGTACAATCCGCGATTACTAGATTTAGTTACATAGTTTAACGTAGGGATGTCCAATGGTATTTGATTATTTTTTGTTGGATACTTATTTTGACCCGAACTTTTTTGCATATTCAAATTCGTGTGAACATTATAACTAATAGTATTTAAGCCATTTTGGGGTTTAACACTAGGGCTTGATACAAAATCTGTCCATTCGTCGTCATCTGCAAATACTGGCATCTTTTTTGTCTGCAGTTGTTTAGGTTTACTCGACACAAAATCACCCCAAATATCATCATCGAGAACTTCGTTACGAGTTGCATTTGTGTCCTTATGTGCCGGTGAATTCAATTTACTGGATCCACCTGTACTACCTTCGGATTTTAACGACTGCAGACTTTCCACAGGATTAAATCGTGATAGGTCTTGCAAATCGATTCCGGGGTTAGGCCAATTGATCTGAGAATAACTTTCTAAAGAAAGAGGCTGTAGAATCTGTCCAGTTTTTTGTTGGTTTCGCTGTGCTCCGCTCGTACTAGCGATGGACGGTTGCAGTAACGTAGTGCTAATGTTTTGACTTACTGGACTGAATACTGGCGACATTTTAATACTAGTTTCTTTCACAGCCGACGCATTGGTTGTGACTGCAAGTGGGGCTTGATTCTGCACAAACGATTCTTTCGTCTTAACAGTCTCAACACTATCAGTTTTGGAATGCATAATATGAGATACATCATTTGCTTCGACAAAATTTTGTGAAACTTCATTGAAATTAGGGTGGTTAATATTTCCAGAATGAAAAGTATTTTCAGTAAAAACAGTTGTAGATTTTATAGTTGGCGCAGATTGGAATGTTTCGAAATCATCTTCTAAAGACTCTGTTTTTGACATAGTTTCGTCTACCTGCTTACTGTTCAACTGACTCTCTTGATGGACTGTAATAACATTGTCATTATTCCATGAAGTGTTTGATATGAAGTCTGAAAAATCATCAAAGGTTTCTTTGACTTCGCCAGGAGCGGGCCAATTCAGTGCAGGCGTAATCGGTTCAACTTTAATTGGTTGGAGTATTTCAGTTTGATAATTTCCAGTTATTGGTGGCAGCGTACTATTATTTTTAGTACTCATATCAGATTTATCCACAACCTGTCCTTCTGAATTTGAGGCAGTTTTATTACCAACAGAACCCTTGAAATCTTGAAATTCCCAATAGTCTTCATCATTTTCAGCTTTATTCACAGTCAATTCACTTTTAGTCTGGGGCATTGACTCAGCTCTTTGATGATTGTCTTCTGACGGTACTAAAACAGTTGGTCCCTGGTCATAGTGTATAGTCTTAGATCTCGGCGTTTCAGAGTCTGTTGGTGTAAATATATGAGTGTCAGGCAAGTTTATTTGTCGGATAGGCTGGACACTTAAAGTAGATGAATAGATCTTGTTCATTTCTGGTGGTATTACATTTGTAAATACATCTAAATTAGTTGGTCTTGCTACAGTTGCAGAAGTTCCATTTTCCGTGTTACAAGCTGAAATTTGATAGCCAATACATTAGTATTTATTATTAGATGTGTATTGTGGTCAACACCAAAAATAACTAACTAAAATTTAGATGGCCCAATTGAAACGGAATGTTCTAAATCTTAGGGCAGATAATATGTATGGAATAATAATTACTATGAGTACATTATGTGAAAATAACTAAGTCCGAATTAAAATTGACACTTTAATTTGCATTAAATTCTATAGACCTTAAAACCATGTTAAGTGTGAAAAATGTATATTCAGGTCATTTTACATTTTCTCTTTTAAACTAAGTCTAAGTTTTACGAAAAAACTGACCAGTATTTTTCGTAAAATGAGTTAGACAAACAATGTAGATCGCGTTTTTTCCAAATTTTTACACAAATATTTTTTATAGCACGCATGGGATCGATGGGGTCTATCGAAATTTTATTTTTATAGTGTAAGTAAAACATTCAACAATTTTCAGCTCTATGCTAACCTACCACACATTTTATGTTTATTTTGTCTGGGACTATATTTAAAACATAGTAGGTATTCATTACATAGCCTTTTTTATGCCTATGTGTAAGAAGTTACTTCTATAGTTGTGCTCATAGAAAATTGTTAAGTATATACATTTATTTTCTGTGTTAGCTTGGTCCACTAATTAATTATTGTAAAAGAAATGTTATGCACTTTGCATGATTTTTTTAATTGCCAAAGTTTTCTTATTTTCACTGTGATTATGTATGTAGAAAGCATAAATTTTTATATGCATTTGAATGTTATCTCTTTAGAATAAGGCTAATTGAAATCAAATTCAAGTTAGACAAAAAAAGCATAGTTATTTGATGGTTGTAATACAGACAAATATAATGGTGTCAAAGAAAAGTTAACAGACTCAACAAATGTATTGTGCCTAAGTAAAAGGTAGCTAGCTTTAGTAATTAATTTATATATTGTTGCATAAACAGATATAATTTGTGTAATTAATATTTGAATAATTAAAATTTGCTTTTGGATGCATGTAATGCTATATAATGTAAAATGCAATGTTGCAAAAAATTTAATATTTGTTTCTCATGTTATATTTCTGAATAAGTTTTTACTAACCTATGTATTACGATTTTAAAATAAATTTTTAAATTGACCTACAATCTACTACAACTTTTACTTCAAAATTATATTGTAAAAATATACAATATATTACAAAATATGTTCATTTGTCGTGAAAGTAAACGGCATGACTTTTTCATATGCGTGCGTACAGCGTGGCGCCTAACTATATATGCTTTGTTTATATGCGGAATATACTTTGTTATTCTCCGTGTGGATGGGTGCCTTATATCTGCTTATTATGTTATTTTACTCTAAATTTTCGAATACATAGGTTTTGTTTAATTAAAAATTAATTAAATAATCATCAATGTTTTATATTTGCCAGGTGTCTAGGTGGCAGTGTTT
>DWLI01004143.1:0-11120 GCA_018249915.1 Cecropterus dorantes dorantes
CAAAGACGAATACACAAACACCCAGACCCAGAACAGAAATCTAAATTCATCATTCAGATATTTGTCTGGCCGGGAATCGAACCTGGAACCCATCGCGCGTCAGACCGATATGGTGACCGTTCCGCCATGCGAGTCGTCGAAACATACATGTACTTAATGTATCCTCTGTAAACGTTTAATATAGCTCAGTTGAAGATTAGCGCTAAGCGGTGTTCACAATCTCGGGCGCGCACGCGTGGATGCCCACAATTTGCTAAATGTATGTTAAATGCGCTGAAATAAATTAGGGACGGCCCTTCAACCGGACCCCAGTCGGCCCTTCGTAATCACTTCATCCTAGTAAACTGCTAAGCCGTTTGTGCGTGTATGATGCCCGTGATTAGTTAAGGCAAATTTCAGGTGTTTTATTAATTGGTAAAGTTTTAGGAGCAAACGATAATTATAATATTTATTTTGCAAAATAAGTTGATTTTTTTTACCTATTAGGCGTGCAAATAAACATATACAATAAAATTACTTCGCCTTATACAATCGTAAGCCGACAATAACCACTTTCCACCGAAACACAAGAACTGCATCACATTAGAAATCGTTGTAGCGATCTTGGCTCCCGTGTTACACCATAATCGTTCTACTACCTTACGAAATGCTACAGTAAAATTGTATGTACGTTTCCAAAATGTATTTAAAGGTGTATTTTAATCCGCTAACAGGATAATCTTGTTAAAACTTATCTAGCTCAACTCAGTACCACGTGTAACATTAGACTCAATTAAACTTCTGAATTCGAATGTAGCAACCACAACCTAGCTAGTTCTAACTTTCTAAGCGGTTCCTAAATGAAATAAATTTAATTAACGACGCCATGGTGAGCGGGTTTTTACAAAAAATTACATCACACGACACGACGTTGGATACGACATAGCTCTGCAGCAGTATGGTTCGATCTGGGATCTTATTTCTATCGTAAAGTGGCTTTTGAGATATGGTTAATTCGATCTAAGGATATGGTTGCCAGATCATTTACATAAAAAAAGGCAAGTATATTAGTCCGCATGAGTAGCAAATTGCGTATGATTGACTTTAGATGAACGCCTGTTTTATACCAAGTAGGAAGTATATATATATATATAGATAAGTATACAGATAGTAGATATGAATGTCCTACGACCCATCGGTCGAATTATATGATTGTTGGTTTACAATGTACTTAAACTTACAGTCTGCTGGATTTTGTGGCGACAACAAAGTATAAACTACTAAAAATTACAAATACAGGAGACCGATACCCTTAGGAATAAGTTCACATACAATTGTACGTACAGTTCTAGACTTATACTCGTATTTACGAGATGAATAAATGTTTTATGTATTTTAAAATAATTTAAAGTAATTTAAATAATAGCTATGTATTAAATTTAGTTGTAATCTTTATTATTTTCTTTTTTCTTAACAGAGAACGTACCATGACGTTAATTATTACAATAAGTAAACTGTCATAACACGGAAATACTTCTTAGTAACGATACTAAACCAAACATCGTAGACAACTAAGCAATTCGAATCCAAGTAACTCAAACGACAAATCGTACGCTACGTCGTAGTCGAACGAACAAAACGTAGTTTCAGCAAAACGGGGAGGATTTTAACAAAATTAAAATACGCCTAAACATTCAGAGTAAGGACTCGCGTGACGGTAAACCAATTATGACCTCGGCTCTGACGCTAATGCGCGGACGTGGATTGACATGTATGGTAATTAATTTTTGACTCGCGTTTCTGCTTTTCTTTTAGATTTTGAAAGCGAAACCTTGTACGAATTATTTGTAAAGGAAATCCAAATATGTATGACTGAAAGAATAAGGTATAGCTAAGATTTTTTTCTCCTGGTAATTTGTAGGGCGTACGTTTTAAAAAATATATTTTGCATTAACTACCGTACGCTGTATTATGTATATTATAAAATACTAAATAAACAAATTATGGCGCTACAACTAGATGGCGTTGTACCCCTTTTTGAATCGCGCTAACTATTAAACTTCGTAGCTTTTATAAGAGCTTAAGTTTGGTGTATGTGGAATACATATGTCCAAATATGGGTTGCAGTAATTACTTGATCGATTTTAAAAAAGCACAAGACTTAACACCCTTAATAATTTATTATTATTAATTCACTTCTGCCGTGCCGACACTGTTTTACTAAAAAAGTTATCGGTTTCTGGATATGCAACCTAGTTCCACGGCAAGTCTCTCCAGCCGCGCAAAGCACCCAATACTCTACAAGTCTAATTGAATTTTATTAAATCAGTCAGTACTAAATATTTCTAAAATAAACATTACAAAAACCACTCATTATTTTTTGCACATTTTGCTTTGAAAATACATATCAAATTTGAAATCTTTAAGTATAAAGATAACGAGGTTTTTATAGATAGAAAACGCGTTGTAACATTTTGTGTAACATACACACTAGTGCGTTGCCAGAAGAAATTTGGCAAAGTATTACCCTGCTTTTCCAGGTATTCTTATGTAGTAAATATAAATATTATATAATTATTAAATAGGATAGTCACGAGTGAAAAGGAACAAACCGACAAAAAGTAGCTTACACTCAAGATTGTAATTAGTTTACCTTTTAAAAACTATTTATAAAACCTGATTATCGCTTTTAACAAACTTTTTAAAGCTGTAGTGTAATTGCAATGAAATATACTGTAGGTTTAATTCCTTTCAGTGGTTATTCAATTATTAAAATTGAAGCCAATGAATTACGCGGATTATGTATTTAAGTATCAATAAATTTAGTTGCCACTTTGAAATTGATCTACCTATTCAAACGAACTCTAAATCTGTGTTATGGACGAGTAGTGAAATAAGACATTTTGTGATTCACCCGATCGATCCTAATTCTTACTAATATTATAAATTCTAAAGTTTGTGTAAACATGTAACTACACAACATGTAACATGTAAACATGTGTGCTTGTTACTCTTTCACGTAACAACTGGTCGGATTTGGTCGAAACCGCAGGAATAACCTAGTATAATAGTAAACAGAGGAAAATCTTACTAATTGACAATATACTTACAACAATAAAACTCCTACCATTGCTCAAACATACTAATTTATTACTAACTAACTGTGCAACGCGGTTTCACTTGCTCCTGAATAACAAACAAACATAGCGTGGTGTTATATAGCCAAAAGCCATCTTCAATATATGGACTATTCAACACAAAAAGATTTTTTCTATTCATTCGGTAGTTCCTGAGATTAGCGCATTCAACTAAACTCTACTGTTTTATAATATTGGTATAGATAAATTGATTGATATTGATTTTTTATTGGTTTTATTTTTTTGCAAGTATAAATATTTCTTTGTTTTTAACTACCAATTCTTAAAGTATCATTTCCTACAACCTTTAGCTTTAAGCCAAACTTGGTCATTTCATGATATCCCCAACGCATTCGTTCCGCGACATGCAGGTATACATCGTGTGTGCTTTGAAACAGTCGCAAAGGATTTTAATTAGCGTTAGCCTCGTTAAAATATGCGCCACACTGAGCTTTGAACATTAACTTCAATACTGGTCATTGAATATTTGAACGGAATTTTACGCAACTCGTAATTTTACGGCACCTTTTAGCACTTTGACTAATTCCGTGATTCGACGGATGGCTCTCGGACTGACGAGTTTATGTTAATCAAATAGCTTCCAGCGGCTCTCAAACTCGCAAACGCAATTCAAAAACGCAGATATCAAATGAAGTTTTATATTATTTGATTCATCGATTTCTATAAAATCATCTAGGAATGACAAACACAATTTTTTAACCCGTCATGACTAAATTGGAGGGGCTTATATGAGTGTATATCTCTTACCCATTAGGTTTACCATAATACAAGGTAGACCAGTAGGTAGTAGGCCTAGTGTAGTTCAACCGGGGAGGTATCATCGCCACATCTATTTCTAGCATAAGGCTGTTTTTGCCTTTCCGCGGAAAGTAAATAGGCAGTATAATATGGCTACCATGTTAATACTCGCGAGTAGCAACCAATCTGAATTGTTTTTCTTGCACCAAAAAAAACAATTAGACCTTTGTTACTGCATTATACAAATTAGAAACGCTATGCATCTGACTGACCTCAGCTTGACCGACGTTCATAGCTGATAGAGACCACAACATCACGTCAGTTTCCGGTGGATAAAACAATGAGAAAACATGTAATTAAAATAAATACAACACAATACACGACTTTACCACTGTTAAAAAGGTTGAGCACCACTGGTCGTATAATATAAGCACGTTATTCAAGTCTAGCCTACCGTTGCCTTGTGTCCTCGTGTCAATTTTCTGGTGCTAATTACTGCAGGAGAGCCGTTGATGGAGACGAGTTTTATTTTGCGTGGTTTATAGATATAATTCATGTTTCAGCAGATTAACATGATATATTAGTAGTAATATTGATAACTCTGCTACAGGACAGATGGTTCTGAAATTTAGAGTGAACATTTTGTGTTTTGTTGAGCAAACATGTTGTTGTGATGCGCCGTGTGGTGTCGATCTTGAATAGCACCACTCTCTCTCTCTTCTCGTGTATTACGAAAGAGACGACTGAGAAAGAAATTTCGGAGGTGGTGTGAATATATATCATTTATATTTAATCAGCAAATCCATTTTTTTGTTCTTGATGATATACCCTATATGAACAATAAGCGATTTATTAATTATTTTTGCTCTCAACCACGATCCATGTAACGGGGGCCGAAATATCGGCAATAATTCAAAAACTGCATATCGTGACTACCCGTTAGATATTAAAATGAAAATAAATTGTAAACTAACTAAAATAACCAGATTTCATAAATTTGGTTACGCCACTAGTTTATCGAAATATGTCTGCAGATACACGCGGGGTAATATAAGTATATTTTTTTTCACTTCTATGGCGGCGTCCGACCGTCCGGTAATCCACGAATTTATAAAGTAAGCCACACGCATCTTTCTCGATGCGTCGACTCAGATCCGCGTCCGTAATATCACCGTTGGAACTGGCATTGCATAATGACAGTCGTCTGTCATAGGTCAACCTCCGGGAAGTCAGTGGCCAGTGGTCAAGTCAACAGCGACAGTTTATGGCGAGTCAATACGGCGATACCGGACGCGGTTAAGGAATATCGTTAACGCCTTTAACGATCTTAGTTACGTGACACACGGCTGATGTGGTTGGCGAGCCAACATACGAGTAGTCTTTTAAAAAAAATCCTTTCTCAGTTTAAATTGCTTCGCAAGGTTAATATCTTTATCGACAGGAAATAGACTATCATTCAAATACGTAACCCTTGGAAATTATGGAAACCTTGGATCATGAAATACGTTTTTTTTTTTAAATCTTCGTCTTAATTTAGACCCAATTATATGTTTATTTTGAATATTTAAGGATAACGCTCAGAATTACAATAGAATGTAAGTATCATTTGTATATATTTTATGTAACAATGAATGAATGTGGAAATGAGTAGTCTGCGATCGATGCGAATCGATGCGAATCGATTCTAATAAATGCAAGTATTTCTTAAAGATGACCACAAAAGCATATAGACTCCGACGTCTACTTATCAAACCAGCACAGTACAAAACTTATCTACGATCAAGCAACGATCTTTTGTCTTTATAAGACTGAGGTAACAATCGACTATAGGTATGCATTGCTACTCTCGAGGACAAGATAGTTGATTTATATGGCAGTGATTCAGCAAGCATACCCTTTTAATAAAATGCAAACACTGCTTCACACTAGAATTGGTGTGGCGGTGATACCTCCCCGGACTAATCATACCTGTTCTACCCCTTTGCGAGAATATAAATAGAGAAATAAGTATAAAACCACAATTCTTTCACCCGTAAAACCCTACTTCGTTCGTACCCTTTTCAGCTGGCTTATCTTTACAACATTTGCTCGTTTATCTCAGAGGTCGTGTGTCACATTTAACTGTGAATCTAGCACTCGGGCCGCTGCGCGCAGCTAATAAAGAACGCGTAAACAGAGCCCGTAATTGACTCGCGCAGGATGTCGTAAAGCAGGACCACCGCAGTCATCGGAACTGAATAAACATTGCAACCTACATGTAATATGTAATATTTTAATATATTACAATGTAATAATGGTATATAATAAATAGAGGCAGTTGTAATAGCTGAAACGTTAAAGATGGGGTAAAGAAGAATATTTTGTGATTTGAATTTGGCGATACCACCGCCAGAACAATATACTTTTTACCCTTAATAAGACATTTTGTAGACGGCGTTTCAACTTAGGGATCAGAAATAAGACATTCGTTGATTTGAGTTATCCATGGACAATCTTATTCTATTCAGACAAGTATTCTAGACGATAAACTATCTGTGTGCCAAATTTCATCGAAATCTGACCAGTAGTTTTTGCGTAAAAAATAATAAATATACATAAAATCCTCACAAACTTTGTTTATCTTGTTGCAGATCTCACCGTGAAGACGTAAATCCGTGAAAACATCTGAGGACATCATCATTCAAGTTCAGGTATTTACAATTTTATCAAGTCTGAAATTAAGAAATGACATTTACAGCGTAAAATGTGTAACAATATACAAGTTTTATTCAGATGACTCTATTCGACATAGTTTTGCCCGAAATACCATAAGTTTTGTATAAATTAATTGTTTCCTTATTTGTATATTATAAATATATTTTACTTAATATATTTTATTAGTTCATACTCATGACAGAACCCAGATTTACTGTGAGGTTATATTATTTTATCCTGAATCTACTATCGGATAGGTCATTTATAAAAGACGAACTAAACACTAATCTACAATTATTTTACACCATAGACTGCGAAGTAAACATTACACTATCCTCTCGTAATAGATAATACGAGTATTTTCGAATGACATAAACTGAGTAATAAATCTTTATCTGTGTGCGTGTGGGTACCCAATTAGTCTGATGCAGTGCTTGTAGTCGCCCACTGCACCAGCGCTCACATCTGTTGCGATTGTCACGACTAATTAATGGTTACCTGTTTAACTAGATGGATGCCGCTATCATATGAACCAAGATATATTATCAGTGTATGATAATATATTAATTATATTATTATGTACTAGTGTCCGCGGTTTATCCGCGCTTCAAGATATTACATGACAGTTGTACTAATATTATAAATGCGAAAGTCTGTGAGGATATATGTGTTTGTGACTCTTGCACACAAAAACTACTAATTGGATTTGGATGAAATTTCGCACACAGATACTTAATGACCTGGATAACACATAGAATATTTATACCGTGGTACATATATTTCACGTAAATGCGTTTAACATTTTTAAATACACATTTAAATATATATTTGTTAGCACAGTAGTAGAAAAGTTATTTCTGACTTCAAATTATAACTATCTTCGACAGAGAAGGATTTTGATAAATACTAACTATTACCTCATGATATGGACTATAGATATATTTTTGGTTATGGTAATTTTGGTTTGATGCGATTTCAAACACAAAGACAGATAAACACAAAAACTTTAGACATACATACACACACGGAGAACATTCATTTTTATTATTTACTAACTGTTACCTGAGAGTTCACACGCTCAAAGCGTAATACAATTATTCAATCTCTATTTACATTCTGGGGTAAAATGCATACCTACAAAAAAGCACAAACACAGCACACACATTAAATACAAATATAACATGTGCTTTGCCGGGGATCGAACCCAATAGATAACCTCCGGGTCAAACAAAACAATACAATTTAGCAACGCCAGCGCCGCGTCGGCGTGCGCGGGCGCCGACGTGGGCGGCAACCTAACATTAACAAGTAGGCGCTCCGCTCGTAACATTTAATACTCAAACAGTAACTTAGCGAATATTTATTTATAGACAACATTGGAGATCAGCTATTGGCGTAAAATTTAAGTTACGCAAAAAATATGGGATTTTTTTAAGATGATTCCAACCTGATATGATGTCACTCGCACGAATAGAGCAGTATAAGTATTATAAACCGACAAAATAAAATCAAATCAAATCATTTATTTTTGCATGAACACCGTATTATAGTACATGATGGCATAGATAAAGATGTTGTAAACATTTTAGTCCTGTGTCCTACATCATAAAGGTGTCGCAAAATATAATTTTATTACAAAAGAAATCTCAAAGAATTTTATTACAAAAAAAATGTCAAAGAATTGTTATTACAAAAAAATCTAAGTTAACACTAATTTAAAATTTCTTGAAAAAATTATTAAAATTTATCAATGAACAAAAACCGTTTTCTCCAACCTATAGAGATTTTAGTCGAATAAAAAAAACTATGAATCTATCGAAACTTCATGAATTTAACTCTACCATACACACCACACCACATAAAAAAAGAAGAAGCATATTCTCTAAAACACGAAAACTGTATGTTGACGACAATTTCTTCGTAAATTGTTCTCAGGCAGACCCGAATCTTTTAGGCAACATTTTCCTCGTACAAACGAGCATATAATATTGAGCGCGCATTCCACCCAGCCGTGGTCGTTTAAAACGGAATCGATCGTGGGACTTATCGATAAAGGCGACGTGGCTCGCATGCACGATGCCTCTTTGCATGCGGTCGAGCGATGACGACAGAATTCCGATGTGCCCCCGATTGCTAAGCGTCGTTTTTTATCACAGTTTCAAGGTCTGGTATACTGAAAACATTGTTTATTTTCATCCATCAGCCTTTTGAAGTTCACAAGTAGACATTAGTTTTCCCTAAGAGAGCTTATTACCGGTCACCGCGCCCTAAGATATCCACGACAGATCTTCAGTAGCACCAGTCTCTGGTGTTACTGAAGATCTGTCGTGGTTCAACCTCACATGGTACTGAAAAACCTGTTTACCTATCTTTATTAAAAGCACTAATATATTTGTTCCTTCGTCATCCCATTATTGTTCCACATCTGGACACGGATCGCTTCTCTGAGTGAAGCCTTAGAACATAGTCCACCGTCCTGGCCAAGTGTGAATTGTTGGACTTCACACACCTTTGAGAACTTTTTTTAAGAACTCTCTTTTATACAGGTTTTCTCGCAATGTTTTTCTTCACCGTAGAGCAGTGATAATAAATTTATAATATGCACATCATTTTTTGAAAAATCAGTGGTGCGTGCTTGAGATTCGAATCTCGTACCATTGATGGAGAGACCGAAATTCAATCGATGTCACTGCTCTTGAAGTATACGAGTACTTCCAAGTCATAGAGCAGAGAGTCGAAGAGCATATACTACTAAAGCTACAATCATGAAATTTCGACAATATTATAATTTGATGATGTAGACACACGATAACGAGAATTCAGTACATTTGGCGGTCTTTTTTCATATAACATTGCAATTCCACTTAAAGTGAAGTGTAAGGTTGGAACTTCTCTTCTAAGGGTTTCAACCTCGTTTCTACCTACGTTGCGGATATCAGAGCATATATGTGATTGTTGCTCCGTTAACAACAATCACAGGTAAAACTACGATTTTTCGTGCAACTACTTAAATAAAATAATGATTATTTCTTATTCTAATATGATGATTTAATTATCTACCGATGTTTCAGATTTTTTATATACAACAATAATGTAATTAAACCAGTTAAAATTTTTTAACCAGTCAGTTTTCATTTTAATAAGAAATTGTTTTATTTTGACAGTTATTAGAGACATATTATACATACATTCGGTTAAGACTGAGCTGATGATAGCAGTGATCACACCGATCACTCATGTCTGTGTATGACTTAAGTCAATGACTTAATGAATGACTTAACCTTATCTACATCCAAAATGACATATCTACTTCAAGAGCTTAAAGGCC
This sequence comes from Cecropterus dorantes dorantes, assembly GCA_018249915.1. NCBI lineage: Eukaryota > Metazoa > Arthropoda > Insecta > Lepidoptera > Hesperiidae > Cecropterus > Cecropterus dorantes. Next base: position 9,898 of record DWLI01004143.1, read on the forward strand.
ACAATGGTTTGAACTTTCACTGCATAATAAGATTAGCATTGCATCACACTACAGCGCTAGCACACTATAATCAACCGTATGCTATAACTAGCTGTTGTTCGCGGCTTTGTGCGCATTTGAACACACAATAATATAAATATTTAGGGTATATTTGACGCTTTTCGGATGGAATATCAAATCATTGTTTTTATGGGACTTCATCATAAAATGAACCTTGACCAAAATTTCTTGGTAATTAGTAACGCTCTGAGATGATTAGTCGGAAGTGAGTCTCCTTTCACTTTTACATATGCTAGGCGCACACATTTTGTACAGACATATTATCTACCTTTTTACTTTATACACTCTCATCTGCGGTCAACTGTATATATTGTGTCGTATTGAAACACATACATGCGACAATTAGTACAAAAACAACTATATGTATCATCACGATACGTGACGGGTACTCTCCAAAAGACGCACGACACGGCGACCCTTGCTTATGTATAGAGAAGAAAAGAGAAGTGTAAATCCAAGTTAAACCAACGGTATAAGGTGAGTGGTAGTTAATATAAGTACATTAACATACCGCTAATGCACATTAGCCATTGTTTCGAGTACAAACAGTCGCCCACGCAGGCCTGCGTAGGCAGAGCCTACCTTTGTTAATTATTGCATGCCCACAACCGACGTGTTTTTGAATGAAATTATATTTAATATGATAATGATAGCTATAGACAGATGAATACGTTTTACTTTAATTTTATTATCTTTGCAAATGTATTTGTCAATATATAATAGTAGCTTATAAATATAAATAATTTACTAAAGGCCTCTAGTATATTACTACTTGAGGCCTCGCGGTTTCTCCCGCACTACTAAATAAGAAAAAACCAAACAAATAAACATAGCGTGATCTTCTATAGCCTACTAAAATCCAAATTTTCTTCAAAGTGTTTCACTCTTTTCACCCCCTTCGGAGTGGAATTTCCAAAAATCCTTTCTAAGTACTCCTCTACACTTCTTAAGGTAATTTCATACTAAATTTAGACTGTCTAAGCTCAGTAGTTTTGTCTGTGCGTTGTCTGTCAGTCAGTCATTCAGTAACGGAAGAGTTTTATATGTATACATATATATTTGTATATTTATATGATTTACCTACCAGTTAAACATAGGTATGTAATAATGGAAGCAATATAAATAATGAGACGACTTCTGAATTTGCATATTGATTGGAATTA
>DWLI01004144.1:0-11119 GCA_018249915.1 Cecropterus dorantes dorantes
GATTTGAAATCTTAAATGTATGGAAATGACCCACTTCCTGCATTTTTGTTTGGAAAACATAGATAACTTGGACTAATATTGAATCAATCATGGAAACTCTATGCTAAAACATTCTGTTTTACAATCTGTTGTAAGAAATTGAGTACACTTAATTTAAGTTATCAAACACAACAGGACAAGAGTTGCAGTCCATCTGATGGAAAATAACCACCGCCGCCTATCTGACATAAACAGTCAACCTCGTGATAAGAAAAGAGTTACTAGGTGCCACACATGCATGGATACCCTTGAAAATTGGAAGGGCTTAGATTAGTATGTCATCTTTACATCACTAATCAAACGAATTCTGCTTTGGTTTGCATTAAGCGAAAATAGGTTTGACGGTATTGTTCTACAATCTAATCATGGAGGGTACAACAGTACCAACTACTATGGTATTCTCAAAAACGGCCTGACTTAAAATACTACAAACAAGTTAAAGTGCCACATTAACTGATCAGCTGTTATTTGGACGAGTAAAGTACAACATATCAATTAAAAAGTATCAGTGATAAAATTATAACTACGCAAAAATCACTGCATTTACGAAAAGTATACCTATTTGTTATGGTATAAGTCCAAATGAAATATTTCCTATTCTATTATTTATTTATAACTGCGATTTTTTGTTATAATTTAGTTTGACGACCGATTATCCATAAATAAAAAACACTATTTCACAGTCGTAATCACTATTACGTAATCATCACTAAGGTAATGTTACCAAAAATTAAAAGTTAAGATCCTTTTAAATCTTCTAAATTCTTATTTATGTTACAAATCCTTATTTTTTACTTATATCATTAAATTTAATATCGCTATTAATGAAACTTAACAATTGCAACGAGTTCGCAGACTTAATCGCGAAAAAATCGTACGCCACTTCCGAATGTTTGGTAGTGGAGCACGACCCCGATTCCGACGGCGTTGTTTTCGCGTTACATAACTTTGTGCCACTCAGAACTAGGCAATGATGTCACACCGAAAAGTTGCGCCACTAACCGCCTGTGAACCAGAGGCGCGGTAAGCAATGTTATGTTGCCACGGTTAAGAAATCGTTATTCTTCTGTTTCTATGGAAAGTTTTATGTTTATTTCTATTGATTTTAGAATGAGACCACGTGACTGACATGTTTTCGTGTTTCTTGCGTCGTCTCCCATAGAATCATCTATTATAGTTACCTTCGTTAGTCAGTCATTTTCTAATATCATGAATATGAACAATCATAAGTTTTAAAATGATTTGATGTCGTCCAAATAATACCTTAGATAATAATAACTTTACAAAAAGCAATTTATTTTAACACCATACAAGTAAACCAATATTTTACTTATTTGTGTATTACAGATTATGGATGTAAAGAGTAATTTAGTTTATTTTTATTTATTTATTGCACCTCTTTAAAATAAAGGTTTCAATAGGACAAATTTAATGCCTTACTTATGGCTTTCTCTAGCTCATACTAGGGGTTGACTCTAGTATTCGTATTCATAGCTTTCATAAAGTTTTCATGAGCCCAAGTTTTACGTGTAAGGGTGGTAAAAATATGTTTACACAACAGATACGTGGAACCCACACTTTGTGTTTATTGTTGGATAGCCCAACCAAAATAAAGTTCATATAACTTGGTTACTAAAGGTGTCAAATTTCTTCGCTGAGTTTTAAAAGTAATGACACCACAAATGGAACAAAACTTATCAGGATAATTTTTACACGGCCTTGACATTATATAGAAATCACTTGACTTAACACAACTACGTTCTTCACACAGTAAACACTCCGAATGTGAAAATATAATCCTAAGACGGCTATGTTATGGGTAGTTAGCTATAACACAAAAAAGAGACCTGATGGAATCAAAGTTTTAGAATAAGGGTTAGGGTTAGGTTAGGTCCCAACCTAACCTAACCCTAACCCTTTTGCTAACCTAACCTAACCTTTTTTTTGATGAAAAACCTATTTATTCCCGCCAAATAAAAAAAAGGCTAGGTTAGAATTAGCGTTACATATTTGCAATTTTAAGCAGGTTGTAATTATCAAACTAAGTGTTTCATGTAACTTGACACACGTCTATTGTTTAATTCAAATAATTACCAAAGTATTGTATTGGATCCTATGTGTAGGTACATTTTAGTTGAAAGTATCGATAGACATCCTAAATAATATCCAAATGTTCAGGAATCTGAAGATAAGAAGTCCTACATCACAAATGTGATGCTGCGTACTTCTGAGAAATTCGTTTTATAGCAGATTACAGACATTTAAAATTGGAAGTACTCTTTGTGGTTTTATAATTACTTCTAGCAATGTATCTGGTAACAACCATGGATAAGATATACCTAACATTAGGGCGTTTACGTCGTTTTTCTTTTTTCCAGATAAGTCTAAACCTATTATATATATTACCTAATGTTGGTAACGGACACGTTGTAATCCCAGAAGACACGTTAACATAAGTGTGTTTCTTTGAAGCCTTTACTTAGCCTGCTGGTTAATCCAGACCAAAAGGCTGAGTAGGCTGGAGTACCTATAAGGCGATTTTAGGAGCGGCTTACTCGTATATAGTGTTATCTTGTAGATTCTGTTTTGTCCACCTACTTTTAATGTTATGTGCCTTGGGGTACTAAGGTTTTTGATGGCGGATGAGGAGAAAGAAAGGTTTTACGGGGTGGCGAAAGTGATTAGAATAAGCTCAGAAGCGTAGAGTACTCGGGTCAGAGGACCCTCGGGTGGCACGTCTTTAGGTCGGCAGAAATTGTAGATCTGGTGACCTTTTTACCTGGTGACCTTCTCTTTTCGGGTGACTTAAATTCCTAAATGGGTGGTGACGAATTGTTAAATTTCAGCCACGCCACCGAATAGGGTAACCTCCTGGCGGCACATGTCTAAATCCGCCACTGCTCTTACCACACCCTTAAAAGGAAAACAGCAGAGCTTAACGCTGCTTTTATTTGACAAAAATAGTTGGTGGACGTACTGCCTCTGGATTCGAATCACAGTGTACTACCACTGGTAGTTGGTTTTAGAATTATTTCATGTACGCTCACTGCGGTACCACCACTGTGCTTATTGTCTTAAGTAGGTACACCAGCTATGTACTCTTGTATGGTCTGCTTAGAAGAATGAGATACGGTTACAATTTTTCGAGACGTTTGACAGTCCTCAGGAGTAGACAACTCCACATATGTGATCAATTTAAGTTATTCTCCTATTCTATACGTAATGTAATCAGATGTCCATGGCGACGGTCGCCACTTGCTTAACGTGATTGCAAATTTATATATTTCTATTAATTCATAAAATGGAAAAGTGATTGTAGATGTCCATGGGTAATAGTGAGTACCTATTACCGGGTTGGTTTTATGTAAAAAAATATAGCAACTAGTTACGAAGAGTTGCGATGATGACAACGTGAACTCTAAGTGACCTTTTTGTTCCTAAAGACTGTAATTATAATGGAGTACAAAGAAATCGTTCTCTTCCGGTAACTGACGGCCGATGCAAGCCACAACTTGTTGTCACGCAAACATAATAAGATTCGAATATGTGCAAAGTAAAGGTTACAGTAAAACATTAATTATATGAACATTTAGACCATTTTCGGCATTATTTCATTATTTCAGTAAGGTTACTTTAAATTCGCAGCTTGCTTTTTAACTGAAATGAGATATTTTCTTATTTCAAGATTCAAAAGTATGTTTTTTTAAATGTACCTAGTTACCGTGGTGTTTCTATATAATGTCACGGTTTAATTCATAAATAACATACATTGTACGTCATCCATAGTATCTACTATTCAATACTTGTGTTTTTGCCTTTTTGAGCATAAGAGTCAATCTTTAAGGAGATTCGTATCGCCCAACTACTGTAATATAGACAATTAATTATTATGTCCCAAATTACAGTATCAAAATTTCATGATTTAATAAACACTCATTCGACAATATTGAGTACTGCTAAAATATCACACAGAAATAACGTTATAGCAATAGGTAAATCAAGCTTACCGACAAAAGTCAAACTCAAAATTAATAAACTAAAGTAGAAAGGGACCGGCCATATCGCTCGACGTACCAATAAATAATGGATGTCGTCAGCAATGTCCTCATCAATAAATGTACGTGACCTATGCTCCTTTCGCCTAAACGTTAACGACCACGTTTAGCGAGCACATGTCGTTTCCCGACCACGTGGACAGAAGAATGACGTCAGCAGTGAACCTTCAAAGGCTGATGGATGAATGGACATTCATATTACCATTTTTTTTTGCCGACGGGGGGAACCTTCGAAAGCCTTCGGAGAAACACCGGGTTATGTAGGATTTTACCCACTAAAACCCTCTCGGTGGCCTTCCTTAGCGCTTTCAGGTGACTCCGGGATCTCTGATGGAACGCACCGGTGCCACCTAGCGCGGTGCCCTTCTCGGGCTCATCTTCGGGGGACATGTAACTGTCCTTCTGCACCTTCCAGTATCTGCGACGGCATGCAGCCACACATGTTGCCTTTCTTCTCGCGGTCGGCTGGGCGTTTCGAGCCCTCTCTAGCCGCCTCTTCCGACAGGAAGGGGATATCGTAGCCGTATTGTACTCCTCGGCTACAGGTACCTATGTAATTATTAAAACAATCTTACATTAAGAGTTATATACGTGAGTTTAGATGAGAAGGATTATTATCTATAGAATAGCGCTGTTTAATCATTAGTCCTATGACACTATAATATGTCATACACCGTATGCACACGTGCTTCACATTACATTTGTGTAATGTTTAAGACATAATTATTGATGCAATGGCGTTGTATCGTAACATGTAAATTCAATTGATTATGAAATTACACTCGATCCACTATATAAGTTTCTGTTAGACGTTTACACGCAAAAATTATGCATATTTCTTGTTAGGAGGAAATACATACAATAATGTTATATTTTAGTACTTATAAGCTGACAAGTTTTAAGATTCATCAAAATCACATAAGTGACGTACCACGTACAAAAATTTTACGCTTGAATATAATATTTTTTCATTACATTGGCCATTAAAAACTTATTTACCTAAAAGAAAACAACGTAGAAAATGCCTCGATCGGAAAGAAAATCTTATAAAATTAGACATAAATGTTAGAGTCCATTTGGAATAGTAGGCAAATTTCGAATGGAACTAAAATTTATACACTTAATAAATAAACAGTTTGCAGTTTTACCGATAAAATGGTAAAAGTTGGGATTTAACTATAAACCTAAAAAAGAGGTACAGTATAGTATGTATATTGTAGGTATATAGTTAGGTAGATACCTATGTACGTACTCCAATGTATAATTTAATGTATTGCTGTAAAGCTTTAAAGAGCCCTCATAAAAATAGCATTAAGTACCTACAATATCAGAAAATACTTTGAATATTATATTATTAAAAGGGTTATCTAGATACTCAATCAATGTACACAAGTGAAAGTATATTTTTATTGTATTATGTCACCTTTTTTTACTCTTATAGGAAGGATCGATTTTACGTTAACTTGTTGAGATCTGAATAGATAGACAATTAAGCTTCAACCTAACGACTAACCCCCGGGCGGTGCAGTGCGCTCAAGTGTCGCATGACAAAGCATCCCTCCGATTTGGGATCAACATGATCAAAAAACCGGGTCGGGACTCGGGAATGCACCCGTATTTGAGCGCGCACATGTTAACCGAAAGACGAAATCCTTTGGCTTATTGAAAAAAGTAGGTGACTGTCTTACGCGTATTATATGTATTGATTTGTGTTGAAATATAATATTGATTTTCATTGCTCAAGTGCTATGTTTATTTAAAAATCACTAGTAAATTAAGGTCAGAAACAATAATACGGAACGTCTTGAAGTAATTAATTTGTGTCATCAACGAATTAAGTATACCTACTGATGACGTACGTCTTATTATGTATCTACAACTACAAGGCCAGTTTCAGCTGAAAAATAATTTATTTTGAGTAAAGAAACCGGCCATGTACATATACTATTGTGGGAGTGACTTGTGATTTAATTATTTATCAGACAAAATGTTTCATAATAATTGTGACTTGATTAGGGACATGTGTAGATTGTAAATTTTTTATTTGTGGAGATATAACTAACACCATTGTCGCCAAGTAATATGTGACATATTATATGCGTGTCGTAAAAAGTGTATCGTCAAGGGGCGTGCTTGGTATGTCCCAATCGGGCCATGTGCGCGCGCTCCCACGCGTTGTTGACACACAAGTGTGCGCGAGCGCCGCATCGTACTCACTATCGTCGCTTCCTATGTGTGAGAGAGCTGCTACTTCCTGGTACAACGCGAGATGCTTTATTTAAATTCTCCCCATGTGTGCGTGTGTACACTATAGTATTTATATTCGTCCACCTCTACACGAATATTATTACATTAACGACTTGTGTGTGTCGAGTCTTTTTAATCTCCATTGTACTTCCTGATCGTGCGTCAGTGTGCGTGCGCCACTTGTTTGAATGCTAGGGCGACTTTATCTCAGCGAGGGACATAGTGCAGCGTCCGATTACGTTACGTCGGAGGACAACCTGCTTACGCTTTAAATGTTTTATCGATACATGCGATGTACTAAAATAACTTTCGTAATCTCATACTCGATCAAAATTTTGTATGAAAACCTAATTAAGTACGTACCAGGAAATGAATAAATATGTACCTATACCTAATTTATCAATATTTTGATATTAATTTGATACCTACACATAGTAACAGGTTATCAAATTTGCTTGTCAGATTACCGGAAATATTGTCAGTAGGTAGGTGAGTACATTAACTGCCCACTTGGTTGCATTTGCGAACAAAGAGTTTGTTTGTATTCTCATTGGAAACAGGAAGTGTAAACTTCGCAATAATGTCTCAAATGCATGTTGCTCCGTTCTCGGTAAGAAACAATACCAGTTCCGCTATTGTTTGTAAAATTGCGGTTTTTAGGAAGTGACCGCACTGATTGATTGATAAGCATTGTTGTTATTACAGTTAATTTATACTTATTACGAGTTGTTATTGTACTAATTAAGTTTCCATGTTTTTAACAAGTTTGAAAATTTGTGGATTATGTATTGCAATATATAGATCCACTAGGATTCCTTATACAAAGGTCATTGTTAAGATAAGTTGGTACTAAATGCCTAACTTTAAAGTATAGTATAACACAGTTAATTTATTTATCTATCTGGTTAACATTTTTATTGAATCGCAGTGGACAACGGAGTCTTTATTAATTACGTTCTCCGCTTAATTTTAGGGCTGGCTGTCCGTTAATACCTTTGAAAGTATGGATTATCTGTCATTTTTAAGTTTCTTTGTCTGTGGGGTAATGAGTATCCATTTAAAGAAACTTCTACCTAAATGTTGACACTGTCATATAAAGCCCCAAAATGTATATTTCACAAGGAGTCATGGAACCTTTTGAAGTAGGAAGGTGTTTACATTTTAAATATGTAAATTCTGACTATTCAAATTGAAAAAATCTGTAGAGAAACTTATAACTATACAAATCGATATCGATGTTCTCCTTCCCAGACACTTCCCTAATGGATTTGTAAGTCGCAAGTGGACAGATGCGGCCCGATGCCAACAGTTTGCACAATTCGGAAGGGTCGGCCCATTCGCACTCGGAGGGAGATCTATGAGCGACCCTCCCGTTCACATCTGTCGCCTCTATCACTACTGGATTTGATACAACGTCATTAATTGATTTTAACTCACGAGAAGGGTTAGAGATTACTTTAAATCCTATGCGCACATGTCGCGCGCTATATCGATCGAATGAATTTTTAAAACGCATCAATTATGGACAGCAAGATGGTTGTCACTGTTAAAAATCGATGAAATGTGTCGAATAAACCCATTACTGTCTCGTTGCTAGCGTTTTGAGTCTCACAATTTAACAGTTAAAAGCAACTGTAATTGGGTAATTTGAATATAATGCCCATATGATATCGAAGAAGATAAAACCTTCTGGACCTCTTAAAGCAGATGAGAATTTAAGCCATTATAGAAAAATTAAACCTTGTAGACCTTTTAATACAGGCAAACTAGAATTTAAGCCTAACATTAATAAATTTTGTAATATATTGAATGGTGGATGTACGTAGTGTGTAGAATTAAATGTATTTATTTTTATTTTTGTGCGAGAGTAGCCTAGTGGTATTCTTTGCCTGTCGTAAGAGGCGACTGGAAGCTTCTTTCGGTGTTGAAGACGGCAAGATTGGGAGGTCGAACCGTCCAGCCAAGCGAACCAAGGGCAGCGGTAAGTGTGGTCGATTATGTGGACCCAGCCGCTCATTTGGGTGGAGCCCGATGGGGCAACGCGCTCAGAGGACTCTGATTGTGTCCCTTAGGAGATCCCGAACGCCGATGACGGCCACTTGTGGGGTTTTAGTGCGGTGAAAATTCCATATAACCCAGAATCGCTCCCACGGCGTTGGGTACCTGGGAAAGTTGCCCCCTCAATATTAAAGAAAATATATTTTCTTAATTAACCAGAACAGACCACGACCTTAAGTGAAAATTAATTTAATTAACCGATCTTTTTAATGATCCCTATTATTATACTTTTAAACATTAAACAGCATGGAAACACTTTATTACTAAAAATGAAATTCAACGCTTATTGTTCCATTGAATGTTTGCAATTACTGCTGATTGTAGTTCCAGCGCCTACGTCACGCGTAATGCAATTACGAGCATGTCGAGACCCGAGGCTCAATGAAGTATACACGGGGGATGCATTTCTGTGCACGCACTTGTGGGGTTTGATCGGATGCACCTGATTCGATACCAAGGCGGTAAGATGGTACAGATTATAAATACTCTAAAAAAATTTAATATCATTTTTATAAGTTTATAATTTACAATCTACGACAAGACTCCTGATTTTATGACTCCTGTTTTTTTTGGCTTTATGGAACTTTGTAAACTGAATCACTGACTTATCCGTTAACTGGCGGCACGCTAGAATTGTTGAAGAACTCTTGGGAAATAAGCCAAATTAGGTCCGAATGATTAATTTACAGAGTTATATAGATAACAATTTTAGTTGTTAGTACTTAGATTTTACGTCATTAGGTGTATGTTAACGTTCAAAAGCATAGACAATTATAATTTACATGTTTTAAGACAGATAGGAGGTGAGTTGATAAGAGCCATTTCCGCTTACCACGCGCTCGAAAAATAAAGTTTTGAATTCAAACCGCAGAAATCAGATTTCTGTTACAGATATAGTTTTTAAAAGCATTGTTATTTTTTTAAGTTTACATTGTGAGGCATGCTATGATTTTAATTACTTATATTCGAGTGAAATTTGAAATTATTTATTGCTGTAACATGCTGTACACAAGTATAAGTTGTTATTAAGACATCATTTTAAATAAATATAATAACCTGTGCCAGGATGCTTCATTCTTCCGTATCTTAGAAATCTAATACAATTTGTTTATTAACAATGAACCTTGTTATTAAACAAAAAGATGTTAATACTATGCGTGTACTATAATTATTTTTTATAATACAGGTGCAGCATAATACGTAATAATAATTGAGTACTCATTGAGCTGAGATCGTGAGAAAAGAGATTAATTCAACCCTTTACGCTCACAGGTGCACGAATCAGAACTGTTGAAATCCCAAACTCGTCTACCTGAAGGGTATGTTAGGCGTTATTCTTGCAATTATAGAGAAATTGAATAAAATAAAAAAATATATATTAATACAAAATATAGCTAATAAGCTCATTTTCTTTATCTTAATTTTATATTGATCCGTTTTCAACGGTTAATAGATAGTAATTTTAATTGGTTATTTTGAGTACATTCTCAAAATTACAACCAAAAATCCTTCTCTATTTATTATTTGCCGTTGTTATGTGTATTTATAACTAATAACTATAATGTCGAGAGTGGAAACTATGATGGGTACTAAATAAAATAAAATCAGTACAAGTACAGGTATATACATCACTAATAATAAAGGGACACGAAAATCAGTATTAAAATTAGTGTAAGCCTGAATTAGGAATTTACCAACTTTATCGATGATTACAAAGAAATTAAAACATATTTCCCACACATATTGCTTACGTCTTCGTCCTACTTACGTAGGACGTAACTACTTCTAGAATTTAAAACAATTACTTTACAGCTTGTCATAGATGATGACATTTGAAATAATATGAATTTGAAACACATCTGACGTCCCGAACGCACAAAGAAAGTACGTTTACTCCTGTGCTTTGAACATCTTTATCGCAATGTCGTACATTTGTTACTTAAATTTAGTTTTTTAAATTTGGCTAGAAACCTTCGGCTTCGGCAAAAACTTTGGCCCATTTTGACCAAAGCCGAAGTTATTGCCGGAGGTGGTTTTTTTTGGCGGAGGTGAAGTTTCGGTCAGACACTAATTATCAGTGAGTATTAAATACACGTAAATCTAGGTACTAATTCGTATGTGGGTGTACTTCCGTCTAATTAGCTATAAAAATATTTATAGCCTGTTACGTCAGCTGTCTCAGCTGAATACATGTCACAGCTCTCGACACTTACACCGCGCGCAATGTAAATTGTGTAAACTTACACAAAGCGGTTATTTGGACTCGTCTTGTCGATTAACCCCGTGACTTGGCGTTATCTCTCTCTAACGCACACGTTCGTTATATATCGTTGTCTCTTTTATTTGTACATTTGCTTCCTATTGAGCGCCCCCCGCACCTAGCGCTCACGCAGCACTGCTAACATCCTTATTATTACAGCAATGTGCTGGCTAGTGATGCAACTATTATGTCAGTCGGTGAATTCATGAAACATTTATATGTTTTGTTTATTATGCTACGCGATAAGCGATGTCTTTAAAATAAATCGTAATTACTACAATTACGATGTTTTATGACGGCTATTTTGAGAAATTAAACGAAAAACTAAATTAACTGTTTACCTTTCATTACTGAGTTTATTCGATTAAGTGTTTTGCTTACGTGATCAATAAAAGAGATTTCTTTCTTCACCACAAAAAATGTTTGTGTTGTGCCGTCAAAGAAAATTGGACTAACTACT
>DWLI01004145.1:0-11118 GCA_018249915.1 Cecropterus dorantes dorantes
AAAAGTGGTTCCAAATGGTTCCTGTAAATAACACTTGCGTTGCTTTGTTGCCAGAGAACTTGGCAACACGCTGCCGCATGTTTTGATCCATTTTAGAATCGTAACGCTTTGCAACTATATGGAACAAAAATGCGTTACGAAATTTATAATGAGTAACAGAAATTTAATATTCATATGGATTTATAAGGCAAGTATATATGTATTGTAATAATTAAACAAGTGAATTAAACAAAAAATACGACGTGTAAACTAAAAATAAAAGAAAAATTCCAACTCGCTACCAATAGTTGAATCTTATTGAAACAACTTTCACGTTTTCCAAGTTATGGGAAAATATAAGAACTGTCTACTTGAAGTTACATCTCCAATGAAGTCACATTATTAAACGTTTATGTATTTAACGTTTACAGTATCACGCTCAAGGCAAATTGAAGCCCACTTGGACATATCTGTAAGCCATTAGCTTAGCGAGTACCCGTGATCTGATAATTAATGGAGCAAAGGCCATCAGCCTGATTAACGCAGTATTAATCCCTCTCCATTAAGGTACAAGACGAATGATTTACCTATAAGCTAGATAGGAACTGAATACCATGAACCTGAAGAAGAAGAGACTGCTTAATATAATCCCATTGACAGTGTTGATTAATTATCTTTTTATAAGTATAAAAATTGAAGAATGTAATATATATAGGTATATATATTTTATGATATTGAAGTAGCAAACGTGCAGTCCTCCTGATAGTAGGAGGCTACTGCCGCCCATGGACATCTATAATAAACCCCAGATAAGAGCAACGAGTACTAAGTTGCTTCGTATAATTATGTCTGCCTTACCACAACCGTTACCAAACACAGCAGCACTTAACACTGATGTTACTAGGTAGAAATATGTGGCGATGGTGCTTCCGGAGTCGTTCCACAAAAGGTTCTTCGCAGTTCTTCCGTTGAATGGGTATGGTTATCGGCTCACTTTGATAGCACCTCTATCATCGCAATCCTCGGGAGTACCAATACATTCTCAAATAGGCCCTGTCTTATATGATACTACTTACATATGTCAATGGGCGGCAGCAGCCACTTCAGTTACACTGCATGCTCGTTTGCTAATTTAATCTGATTAAAAAAAAACATGTTGATATGTAACGGGTTATAATGCTATGAGAACTTATTAAATGCGGACGATTTGACGATATTTCAACCTAGTTACATGGTTCGTGGTCACAGCGATTAGTGACGCCAGGACAACAATCCATGTAAAAATATTACAAAAACCGCATATCATAAGTACCCGTTACATATTTAATGCCAAAATTCCGCTATTATATTAGTCTAAAATGAAGTTATAAGACTGTAAATATTATTTATAGAATAATTCAATTTTTTATCGTGGGATAAGGCATTTACAGTAAAGGTCAGCGGCTAAAAGCAACATTACGTCTAAGAACTTTGAATGATCAAAGTGAATACTATAAGGCATTTCATTACGGGTTACCTTTTTCTTTCTATATCTTATTTAGAATTGATTTATAAAATAAATGTAAATCTTTATAAATGTCATATATCTACCAATATTTAAAAGTGATATCATAAACGAATGTACTCGTACATTACAAACAATGATGTAAAATAAAGTTTGTTACCACAATACTAACTGTATGCTGGTATGGGATCCCTAGTATGGAATGTCGATGGTGTGGAATCTAAAATAGACGTGGGGTGATAGATTAATCTAGAACTAGTGATTTTCAATGGTTTCTTCTCGCGAACGAAGTTTTACCTATACCACGATTTATGCAAACTAAGTTTAAATACTGGCGATAAAGGAATCAGAAAACTAGATATTGTTATCCAGTTACATATTAAAATGAATCTATTCCGCGATAACATTAATCTTAAATTTGAAATAATAAATTTGAAATTTATGATCATTTCAAAAGGTCAAAAAAGAAACATTAAAACGAAGTAGATATAGGAGCTTGTAATGACTTAATGAGAGAACTAGTAAAGATTATATCGATCAAAAGTTTCCAAAAGAGAATACGGATTTTCTAGGTATGAATATAAAATTGAATAGGAAACTTCGGAGAGCGAAAACAATTCAACTCAACCCTATATCCATTCACTTCACTTCAGATTCGAAATTTCGCACGATTAATTTAATTTCTCGTCCAAAAACGAGCGATTAATGGACGAAGTGGGTTCCAACGTGTCCACCCATTAAAGCCATTTTACGATCCATTCTGAACCACAAATGGTCGTTTACAGGCACATTGTGATATCAGGCGTCCGTGTTGCGAAATATTTTTTTGCATATGAACCTGTAAATTTGGAGGGACGTGCTCCACTTGGGAATCTCTTCGCATAATGATACCACTCGGAATGGTAACCGTAATCATATCAGCGTAATGACGTGAATAAAATCTTACGCCGTACATTTGGGGCTGTCGACGAGGATTTCTTTTTGTTCTCGGGAGTAATGGTCTACTTGATTCGGATAAGTAACTATTATGTTTATTTATTAAGAGGTAGTGAATGATAAATATACATTTTCTACTTTCATATTAAGAAAGATTTTATGGAAAATGATTAATAGCAACGAAGGTCAAGGGTCTCATCAATAACGAGGAATAATGCTTAGACTAATAGTAAATCAATTTATATAAAACGTTACGAATTAATGATAATATCTAATAACATATGAGTATCTACATCAATTCCTGTTCAATAAATAAGACTAATATATGCAATAAGAAAAGCTGGAATGGAAATAGCATTGCCGTAATAAAATATTTTTGCTTTTTTCCATAATAGCTAATGCTATAAATAATAATGAAGACGATAAATCAGACATCGAAGTAAGAGGAAAAGATTACTGTATTTTAATATAGCCTTAAAATGAAGAAAATAAAAATATAATTACATTTTTTGTTTCGAAAGAAGCATGATAATTATTGGTTTTAATACGAAACCAACGTAGTTAAAATTGAAACAACGAAACCGCATATAACTGGTAGGTGATTTAAATATAGTAAGTTATTATGATAATGGAAAATGTTATTATTAATATGAACTCGCCACGGATCAATTAACAGCATTATAAAGTACAGGAAGCGATGTGGTTTCTGTAATTAGCTAATTTTATTATAAAATTAACAATGATATGGAATTTTATTTAATTGAGATAATATTTTATTACAATTTGGCGATCTAATTGCAAATCGAGCAGATTATATTAATAGATAGTCTTAATTCTCGCTCGCTAGGTGGTAGAACCAGTTTAGTTCGACCGGGAAAGTACCACCGCCACACCTATTTCTAGCGTGAAGCATTTCTTGCATTTCGATGGAAGGGTGTGGTTGCCATACATGAGGCGACCATCTCAGTCCTCGGGAGTAGCAACGCATCTGTGTTTGACTTCAGATAGAACTAACGTTCTATATGAAGTTAAGTACAGATTTCCATAGGCGGCAGTGACCACAAACGAGTATGCACTACACCATCAGATGTAGTGCATGCTCGTTTGGTACTTCAATATTATAAAAAAAATTAAAAGCTTATATATTATATATATGTAGGATAAAAAAAAGATTAAGAAAAAAATGAAAGCGTTATTTAAGATACATATGACGCCATCTTTTGGTGAGTTGCTATATCTCTCCATCTAAATCCACGCTATGCAACATGCTTGCCAACGATAGGCAGAAAGCATGAACAATAAATGTTTTCAGATAATATAATTAACTCTCATTAAGCTTACAGGCCACCACTTGTAATTTTAACCAATGACATTGTTTAACATTTGGTTTTTAGTAGATTTTAAAAATAGTGCCTTCATTCCCATTATTTCGAAATAACAGTTCGAATCTAGTTTGTTTGTATAGATAAAGCTGTTCCATAAATCGTGACTGCGGCTGGCTGCAACGCTAATTGCTGGCTTGTCGTGGATTAATGAGCACTTAGTGTTGTTCTGTCTTAATCTGCACGTTGATTAATGAGATTTTTAAAGCATTTTCGAAGTCATACTTTAAAAAGACGTCAGTTAAATGAAATGCATGCTTAAACACGGAAACAACAGAGTGAACTTTTTATATGTGACGTATACACGCTTTCTACTCTCATAACCCCGCACTAGGATTTCCTCTTGTGTCGCGGGTGCCATGGGCACACAAAGATGAAAATACATAAACACCCAGACCTAGACCAGAAATCTACATTCATCATTCAGATGTCTGTCTGGCCGGGAATCGAACCCGGAACCTACTGCGCATCAGACCGGTATGGTGACCGCTCCGCCACGAGGGTTGTTATCCACAACCCTTCGGTAGGCGGCAAATATATTAATTTGCTGTCTATGCTGCTAAATATTGCTGTCTCTGCTCAGTTGAAATGGGGAGAAGTTGTCTACAATCTCTGGTGTTTGATTAGTCTTTTTTTTATAGTATGGAAGTAGCAAACGAGCATGCATCCCATGATGGTAAGTGGCTACTGCCGCCTATGTACATCTGTAATCAACCCTAGGCAAGATCAATCTTACTCAAAATTTGCCACAGATATGTTGCTACCCCTGAGGATTAAGATGGAATGCCTCAGAAAAGTAAGTCTCCCTTACCACACCCTTCAGATCAGAACACAACAGCGCATAACACTGCTGTTATTGGGCAAAAATAGGTGTGGCGGTGGTGCTTCCGGAGTCGAACCGCAAAAAGTTTTATCACCTTACAATCTACCCTAAGACTAGTACATTTTTCTATTGTTGCTAACAGTATCGCTACACACCAAACTTTATTTTTATTAGATTCCTATCACAATATACGGCACTTACTATGTCTTTACGCATAAAACTGCACTAAAATTTGTGATTGAAACTAACCACTACATTACACATTTGCGTAAAACCATATTCTGTATTAAAGTACCTAGGATGCTTTTTTACTCCATTGATTCTCTTACTAGAATGTTATGACACTCAACGGAGATCACCTGAGGTTTATGCAATTCAATTCAGTGGTTAGAATATGCAACTGGGTCGAAATATCGGCAGTAGAGAAATTAAAACCGCGTATTGTGAGCCCACGTAAGTAAGCAGCTATGATACTTAACTGCATTTGTAATTTTTAAACAGAAATTAATTTTAGTGTCACTATATTTCCTAAAAAGCTAATCTTACTTATATTATTACCCGACTGCGTCAGAAGGAGGGTAATGTTGTTCGAGCGTATATATGTATATGTAGTATGTCCATTTCATTGGCACGCGCTACAGTCAAACGGCTTGACGGATTGTGACGTATATCATATCATTAGAATCGTATCAAACTAGAGAGTGACATAGGCTTAATATTTTTAATATGATGCCTGAGAACTAACAACATGAGAGGAACGTATATTTTTTTTATAATACATATCATCATGAGTATCAAATGATAGCCAGTAAATAGACAATTTCAAAAATATATATTATAATACTTTTAATTGACTATTTTGACGAAAGCGTTAAGGTAAATTTATTATTAGGAACAGAAAATCATTCTAAGCAGTCGGATTTTTTTAAATATTTTAACAATGTTAGTAGAAAATTCAAAAGTTTATGAGACAGATTGGTAACTCCGTCATGCGAGTCTTCAATTACCACCGAGAAATAAAATCGCCTTGCTCCTCTTTTCCTTGTGAATCTTATAGTCTTATATAAGTTAGCAAAATCCTTCGTGTTTTAGCAACGACAGTATGACTACATATAATTCCATATTATAATATGCTGCCGTCTTCAAGTTTCAAGGATGTGGCAAGACGCTAATCTGATATGAGGCGTTTCATCTCAGCCGCGGAGTCAGCAACGCTTCTGTGATCAACCGTCGTGTCATAATACATTGTGTGAACGTCAATCTTAAGATTTATCTTTGAATATTCTAAGAGCATTAAGCGAGTTAGGGTGCCACTAGACAGTACCAGACCAAGTAGCTATAGATGTTTTTTATATAACCATGGAGTAGCAAAAGATCATGCATTTACGGTGGTAACTCTCTGTGGTTCGACTCCGGAAGCACTACCGCCATACCTATTTCCTAATAATAGCAATATTGCGTCTTCGCTACTGTATTCTGGTTTGAACGATGCGGTAAGGAGATATACTTATCAGAGGCGATCAAATTTTGTTGTCAGGGGTAGCAACACATTTGTGACTCACCTCGAGTAGGATTCTGTTTTTACTTAGGGTTGGTGAAAGATGTGCATGGGCGGCAGTGGCCATTTGCTACCAGATGGACTGCATGCTCGTTTGCTACTTCAATCTTATATAAATCTACGTCCGCTCCATGTAAAGGTTTATATAAACTACATAACTACGAGTTTAACCAATAAATTATGTCATATTCTTTGTTTTCGTCCACGCTTATCTTCGAAACCGCTCCACCGATTTCTGTGTTTTGCGAGTGTGTTTGGTTGGATTTAGCACAATTTACGAGATATATTTGGACCTGACAGACGACTCTGTTGTTTATATTAATTTTTATTTCAATACTAGAACTACACATTCGAGAATAATAAAAAAAATACTAATATTAATATTCTTCGAAAAACGGCGTAGGCCATAAAAGCGCTTTTCGAACGTGAAATTCATTAAATAGATTCTGTGAATTGGTAAGCAGAACCAGACTAGAAATACAAACATTTTTTTGGTACCAATAAAAGGGATTAAAAGTTCATTTGAAAGGTTATTGCCGGCTCCACAAACATGTGATCGGCTTTGTGCTCACGCGTCACCAAACACTTTTGGCTACTGAACGTGATACTTTGTTTGGAAACAACAGCTTTACTATGATTTAGAAGCGTATTTTGAAAAGAGCAGAGATCGTTTAATGGTACTTTCTGGTTCTTATGTGTAGGAATTACATTTCAAATTTGAGGCTTACATTTGGATTTTTTCGATGTTCCGTGAATATCAGACGACAACATAGTCATACTCTTAACTTTTTTATACCCTTGCATTTTTTTATGACGACCCGCGATAAGTGCTCACCATACCGGTCTGACGCGCAGTGCGTTCCGGGTTCGATTCCGGGCCAGACATCTGAATGATGTATTTAGATTTCTGTTCTAAGTCTGGGTGTTAGTGTATTCGTCTTTGTATGTCCATGGCATCTGCGACACAGGAGAAAATTCCAGTGCAAAGCTATGAGAGAATATAGCATGTTTCATTAATCAGATTGAGTAGCAGTCATGCATGCAGTCCATCTGATGATAAGTGGTTACTGCCGTCCATTGGTATCTTTAAGCAATTTCATGTGGAATAAGGGTTCGATGCGAAATCGATCACAGAGGCATTACTATTCTCGAAGACTAAGACTGATGATTGCCTCATATATGCATACTCTTACATTGAAAAGCAAACACTGCTTCGTGCTAGTAATAGGTGTGGTGGTAGTACTTCCTCACTCGAACTACACTGGTTCTACTACCTATAAAAATATACATTGTATAGAAGCCCTAGACTTAAGTCTTCACCTAAATAAAGTTGTTTAAGGTATATCATGTCTAACAATCTCCGCTTGAAAAAAAATCTATGGCTATAACCCTTTTTCATTTTAAGACCTGTCCCCAGCACCATAATGCGTAGTATTGCATTGTTATATGAGGACATATCATACAAATGATTTGCGGTAGAATTCATCTGTAAAGGACTTTCCTCCGGTGAGACTTTACTTAACGGCTGGTGACCTCGGACAATCAAATAGATATATTTTGTTCATAAATTGTCTCATAACGCAGTGATATGTGCTGATTTCTAGTTTGAAGCAAGGGATATATAATCTCAGGCATTTCAACTTAGTCCACATGGGTAGCTACTACTCGTAAGACACTAATCTCATCTGATTAGAGATATCTATAGGCGGCAGTAACACTTACCTTTAGTGGGGCACATGCTTGTTTGTTTTTCAACGTTATAAAAACAGAAAAAATGCGATTTCTGTATTTTGTAGAACAGTAGGAGAATAGTTGGAAAAGCTTGATAAATGAATTTAAGCAAATCAGTAATGTTTGTTTAGCTTGTGAAATATAAATTACAAAAAAAAACAAAGTTATTTGTAGAACTAGAACTTCAGTTAAAATAGAAGTTATCAGCGGCAATTGTTATTATCAAGCTCAAAAATCATGTAAAGAAAATTTTAAAAATATTTTCATTCTCTTTTAAAACTTATATATAGCCACTGTCGAGACGGGAATTCAAATATATTTTTAGTAAGTAAAACAAGTCTTTGAACTATTAGGCCATAATTCTATGAGACTCAAGGTTAGTAGCCAAATAAAACAAAACATCGACATATAATTTGTATTAAATCAACAATATCTCTTAGTCTTTACATTCTTTGGTAAAGTCTGCAGCTCGATTTAGGTACATTAACTATCTTAAATTCTTCTCCCGCACCCTCTCAATTGAATACAACTATAGTATATCTATTTATACAATATGTCTATGAGTTATTTGTCCAGACTATTATGTGCAGAAGTAGCAGGACTTGGCACACTTGCAACTTGGCTCCGGATCCCGGTGACGTCACTGTGAAAGAAAAAAATGGATTTAGTTTGATAGCGGTGTTTTATAGTATAAACAGCGAACGAGCACTAATGGTTAGTGGTCACTGAATAAACTCCACATACTATGAAATAGATGTGACCCTGGTACCTTATCAGTCGAACTGTACTTGTTACATGAAGGTGTTAGAACCCTATGTGGTTTACCTACGGAAGAAGCACCGCCTCACTTATTCCTGACAACAGTGCCTGACAACAGTGTTAAGCAGTGTTGTGGTCTGGTCTGAAAAGCGTGGTAGGGGTAAAATACTTACCGAGGCGTACCCACTTAGTCCTAAGTAGTAGCAATGCGTCTGTGGCCAACCTCAGGTAAGACTCTGATCTTATGTGGGGTTGATTACAGATGCCTATGGGCGTCAAGAGCCACTTACCGACAGGTGGAGCATCTTCGTTTGCTACATCCTTATTATATAACACTTGCAAAGAAATAAACTTAATTCGTGTTTTAACCAGCAAGGTGGTGTATTGACATCGCAACCCAGTAAATCGTTGTCAAATGTCAAAAATCAAATTCATTCGGGCTCAAAGGATTATATAGACAAGTTTGACTTGAGACCTGGATCAGAAATTTAAGTTCGCTTAGTCGGGAATCGAACTCTGTGCTCTCTGCATTACAGATCAAATCGGGCTGCCTTTTCAATGAACAAAGTAAAAACAAAAAATATTTACGAACTATTAAAATAATTATTTGAAATAAAAATGTAAGTTTTGTGTGTTTCTAGGTAAAACTACCTTAACCCGATTTACACGTGGAAACATTAAATTTACACCTGGAAAGCGACTGTAGAAGAAAACACACGGGACATAATTACGGCCGCAGTTATACAAAACAACCAACAAGTGAGTTGTGAGTGTTCTTGCTCTCAGTTTTATTATGTGAAATACATTTTTTATAATTGCACTTGCGTTTGAAATGTGATGTGTTCTCGAGTTGAAATATTCCAGTTTTGTAAACATACTTCTATGTAAACAGCTTTAGGGACTTTGTTTTAGGGAATGTAAATTACAAACGTAACTGAATTGACCTATTTATAAAATATAACTGTGTATTAAAAATAAATAAAAAATAAAACAAAATTTGTAAAATTCCAGTCTTACATAATTGTAGGTACATGTATTAGTTAGTTATTATTTACAAAATGTGACAAAAACTATAATATCTTTAGTTAATTATGACACGAAATGTATACCAAAAGTAAAAATAATACCAAAACGCCATTTATTACTATATTTATTACCATATATCATTTTTTATTGGTATTAATTTTATAGAACTCTTTGTGGTTCTATTTCGGAAGCACCACAACCATACATATTTTTACTAATAAATGCATGTATTGCTGTGTCTTGGTCTGAAGTGTGATAAGGGATATATACTCATCCCAGGCGATCCAATTTAGTCCTCAGGGGTCATAACATCCGTGGCTCACCACGGGTAAGACGTGATTTTATCTGAGTCTGATTACTGATATCCATGGGTAGCAGTGGTCACTTACCATTAGATGAACTGCATGCTCTTTTTCTACTTCCCTATTATGACAGAACTGAAAAAATGGTTATATGGTACTTTAGTGATTAGAAATTTCTAAATCAATAGGCCGAAGTTTCATTCCCAGGTTGATACATTGAAAGTTTTAGCGTATTTTCTTCAATAGGACTAGATCAATTTACACATAAAAGTTCAAGTTTATTATTATATTAAAAGATTTTATTTAACTTGCAATGTTTTTAGTATTTAAGTTTGTTTAGGTCAAATCTTGCAAGCTGAATTTAAACCTTTTCAGTGTCAGATTCTTCTGTAGTTTGCAATAAACCTTTTGTTCTGGTGGCAATGCAATGATTAACGATCAATATTCTAGTTGAACCAAAATGGCCACCACAACAAAATGGCGGAATAAATATTTCGTTATAATTGTTGAAAGTGAAAATATTACTGCAGACCTACATTTTTTATGCAAGTGAAACCGCGTGCGTATATAGTATTTAACCCATTATTTTTCCACTGCTGGGCACGGGTCTTCTCTCAGAATGAGAGAGGTTTAGGCCATAGTCCACCGCGCTGGCCAAGTTCCAATTGGAAGATGCTATATAATGCTACTTTTTTAATACAAGTGAAACCGCGTGCGTATATAGTATATAAATTCACAATACACACCTGGAAAGCAACTAGAATAGAACAATGTAAATAATTCCGGCCTCAGTTATACAAAACGACCAACAACCAACAAGTGAATTGTGTGAAAAGTGTTCTTGTTTTCAGTTTTATTACGTGAAATACATTTCGTACGATTGCACTTGGGTTTGAAAATGTGATGAATTCGCGAGTGGAAATATTTCTTTTTGCATAACAACTTTTAAGTGAATTTGATACTTAATATGAAAAGGAAAAGCAGGAGATGTACATTGTTATTATTGACGGTGGAGAAGCGGTCACCATGCCGATCTGAAGCGCAGTGGGTTCCGGGTTCGATTCCCGGACAGACATCTGAATGATGAATTTAGATTTCTGTTCTGGGTCTGGGTGTTT
>DWLI01004146.1:0-11117 GCA_018249915.1 Cecropterus dorantes dorantes
CCACTCCGACCGGTCCTGAGCTTTCTGAATCCAGCGGTTACCCGCCGTCTTCTTCAAGTCATCAGTCCACCTGGTCGTAGGACGGCCTATGGCGTTCCATGTGTAACAAACTTCATTTCATTCAAATTTAGTCCGAATATAAACGTACAGTATGGAAAGTACTAGTAGTCTACGAATTCGCACTTGGCCAGCGCGGTGGACTATGTCTTTAAACTTACTCAATCTCAGAGAAGACCCGTGCCAGCAGTGGCACAATAATGGGTTGACGAATAGAAAGTACATGGTTGGGATAATTTACATATTTTTATATATTTTAATATGATAAGATAAATGGTCGCTGTCGCTAATAGATTTGTTAGCAACATATAGATTAGGGGTTCTATCTCAAGTCGATCACAATGGCATTGCTATTCGGACTACCGAGGCTACGATATAAGTGAGCCGGCAACCCTTCCACTTCAAGGCAAGAACCGCTTCACGCTAGAAATAGATGAGGCGGTCGTATTGCCCAGTCTGAGTACACATTCTACCACCTAGAAAAAAAAATTAAATGTGTACTCGTATAGCTACTATGTTATATAGAGTATATTCTAGCTATATTCGTAGCTATAGAGCTAAAATGAAGATATTCAGCAGATATATTGACAACGGTGGTGCCTATGTATACTCGTATTATATTTTATCCCGTACATATTATGTGCGTATGTTATATGCTGCGTAAGCCATTGACATTCAGTTATTCACATCGAAATCATGTTTTGTTAAAATATTCCTGAATTTCGCAGGTGTTGACAGGTTGTTCATTTTTTGTGCACCTATGAATATATTACGTTATAGAGCGAATTTAGATAACCGGGATGGAAAATAGTTTATGATCAGCTTTTTTATACCAACTATTAAAAATAATTCTGTTTTTCATTATCTTAGGCCCGCACACTCAGGAATATAAACATTATGTCGATCAAATAGACGAAGCGAAGAGCGAAAATAATTTAGTTATCTCATGCGAAAATATTAAATGTATTGAAATTTATCTGAGCGTCCGCTTTGAATAAAATTGAGAAGTGTACAATTGACGATATTTGATTTCGTTAGTTGACCACAAAAAGGCTGATGGATGGGTGGATGTATATTACGAATTG
The DNA here is from genome assembly GCA_018249915.1 of Cecropterus dorantes dorantes. Classification (NCBI taxonomy): domain Eukaryota; kingdom Metazoa; phylum Arthropoda; class Insecta; order Lepidoptera; family Hesperiidae; genus Cecropterus; species Cecropterus dorantes. The sequence continues at coordinate 1,143 of DWLI01004146.1, forward strand.
ATGACAGATTACATACACACTGTTTGAACACGTTAGTCCATTGTAAAATATGTATTAAACTTGTTAAAAGTCAATAGAGACAATAGAGGCATGTTTACCAAAATCTCCAAAGTGAAATGTGCTTTCTCAATACTATTCCATACTTATTCTCTTATAATTATTATGAAAATAAAAAATCGGAATGTTAAAACTAAAATTAGCAAATCGAATACGAACTTTATAAACTGAAATACTACTTGTAAATACCTATCCTACTTATAAATCCCTGCGTTTCCCAGGAGAATAAACGAAATGACTCCAATCGGTTTCTTTACTTTAAGATAGACAGTAACTCATTTCTAAATATGATATTATATAACAGATTTAGAAGCAATTGTTTTTATTAAGCAGAAATATATCGCAAAGGAACCGAACTCTAAGCTGGCTAATATGAGTAAAATAACTAAAACTGTTATTAATAACATATATTATTGTCTAGAATAAAAAAATGATACTTCCATACTATAAAAAATCTCACAGTACATACACGCATACAAGGGAATACAGTTTAATTTGAAAACCATTAAATATTAAATACCTACAGCAAAGAGGATTGCATTAAATATATGAACTGTTGATTACAACTAAGCAAATTAGTTACTTAACAGTGATTTAGGTTATTATCATCAACAATATTATATTTCAATCCGACATTCAAACTCAATAATATTTGAATAATAAAATTAACATGGCAATTTGCGGATGATAATGTTTGTACTGATATTAATTGTTTGAGTAAACAACAAATGAACATCATGATTTAAATAAATTTAAGCAAACACTTTAATTGAATAGTTATTGGATTATGTTATAACTACTCGTATATTAACTTTAAAGTGTTAGTTGGATATTTAAACTCATCTCTTTTCGTGAAAAGCATAACAAATGAACATCATGATTTAAATCAATTTAAACAAACACTTTTATTGAATAGTTATTGGAATATTTTTATAAGTATGTTAGGTATAAAGTTTTATTTGGATATTTAAATTACATCATCTCTTTTCGTAGAAAGCATTATAAAACTCCAAAAATGGTATCTCATAAACCTGATTTGATTTTCTATTCCATTCAATGTTTTACTTCTTTCAATTTAAGTGATTGAATTTGGTATACGACCCTTTGTGGTTCACTACCACCACCACGCCTTTTTCTCCCTTATAACAGCAGTTTTAACTGATTTTAATCTGAAAGTTGAGAGTAACACAAATAGCGTAAGTCACTTACTTCATTTTGCCAACGTGAAGGTGATGTTGCTATGATATAATGCTAAAAATAACCTATACCAACTACGATTTACTTTTTTTTTGTATTTCGTGTGCAGTATTCAGTAGTTGTAGTGTTAGTTAGTGTTAGCCTTTTTCTTCTTTACGGAGACACTCGACCCGACAATCGTGGATACATTGGTGAACAGCCTGTTTCCGGGAACCACTGACGGCGTCGCCGGATCTCTCATCTTGGACGCAGGATCTAATGGTGACAGAAAGCGAACTCTTCGTTGCCGTAAAGCGCAGTTCTGCCCAGCATGGCAGTCTGAGCGGCGGATCCTCGTCCAAAAGTGGCAGCGGACCTTTCTCCGGTGGCCATCGTAGAGGCGATGGTTTAGCGTAAAGAAGCCTGAGACGGCATGATCACCTTCTGCAATGATGTCTGCAAGACGCCGAACGCGCCAGAGAGCGCGCTGATACCGCTCGGAGAAGGAGTCGCCGCGGGCGACCGTAACGCCTCATGGCACCGCAACCCGGGATCAGAATTGGGCTTCGGTATCCCCTTCCTGTCGTAAGAGTCGATTAAAAGGGCCGTCCGGAGTTGCGAGCGGCAAGAGTGGGAACTCGAACCGTCCAGCCAGGCGACCCCGGGAAGGACAACGGTATGTGTTGTCGCATACCGTCGTAAAAACCAGATGGTGCGGTGGGCCCAGCCGCTCACCTGAGTGGCCCGTTGGAGCAACGCGGTTCCGGTTGCGTTGCTTTGGAGATGCCGGAGCCATTTGTAGTGCCGAGGACGGCCACCGGGGGTGTTTTAGTGCGGTAAAAATCCCACATAACCTGGCGTTGCTCCCACGGCGTCGGGTAACTTTTGAAGGTTTCCCCCTTGTAAGAATAAAACGTAACAACAAAAAATAGGTCTACAACTATTAATCGTTGCGTGAATCATATTAACATGTTTTATGTATGACTGTTATGATACTAGAGAATTCTGAAATCGATATAGGCTGAACATTATGACGACAGTGCGCAGTTTTTTAACAAAATTTATATTAACATTTTACAAGTTGATAATGTCACACTTTTAAACATCAAGGAGATATTATGTAGTATAGTATAAACAGTATTAGTTAACTGTGGACTGTGTGATTCTATCTATATTTTTATTTTTCATTCGTAGGGCCCACGATCACATGGCCTCCATGCCTATCGGTAGGGTGTATAAATAATGCAAGAATATCTATAAACGAAGTAGCTACGCCGTTACGAACTCTACGTCTACAGTGTATACGGTTTTATGCCTTGTATCATCGTAGTTGTAGTGTATTATATATTAAAGTTATACAAATTTTAATCTATGGACTACAATATGATTCATATTTACGGTAACTTTATAAGAAATGCTTATCGACGGCTATTACGACTACGTATCTATTTTATATTAAAAAAAATATAATACACAACACACAAAAAGTAAAATATCTTGACAAAAATAACTGTTTATTAACTGTAGTATAACCTATTATGAAAATAAACCAAAAATGAAATTCAAACCGCCGTTGATAACTACTTTTCTTCATTATCAAAATCTTGTTTCATTTTCACGTTTACATTAAGGTTTTGTATACTTTACCTGATTCTACGTGGTAATGGTTATCCATTATTACCGCCCTTTTACCTTGAATAAATTTACTGATAGATAATGAAGGAACATCAATCATGACGGTAATGTACCTCTTTGCATTTCAACCTCGTAATTCTTTTGTGAAAGATGCCGAACTTGAGACAACCAGAACATAACGGAGAAGTTTATCTCCTTTAACGATGTGTCGTTATGTAAATAAATTTAAGTGAAATATTTTTTCTTATAATGGAATATATACCTATTTTGAGAGGATTATTGACTATTTAATAGTGACCTCATATTAATGTGTTAGGGGTTCTCACGGTATATGGTTTTTAAATTTATTTTTGCCGATATTTACTACTTGTTGATGGTATCAACGGTCTCACCCCGCCACCGCAGTTTCGCCTTGAACACGATCCATGTAACTGAGTCGAAATATCGGCAAAAAGAAATTCAAAAACCCTATATCGCGAGTACCCGTAACATATTAAAAAGTATCAATTCCGCTATAAAATAATTCTTAAATCTTATAGTGACCTCGTTGACCATGTTTTACATGAACTAAAATTTATAGATAAACTGATGTGTAGAATGTATTCTTAAATATCGACTGTCCCCTACAAACACGCCTCCTTTTATTTTATGAAATCGGTCACAATTAAATTAATTTTATAAATACTACCCAATACTGAATTTCATTGGTGGTAAGGTTTAAAATGGTTTTAAAATGTATGTACTTAACGTAGGCATGCACAAAGTTTAGTTGTTAACACAACGAAACTGCTATTTAACGAGGCGGAAAGGCCATTGAATGGAGATTAAGCAAAACGATACCAAAATCAACCAACGTTTGATTTTATCGAAATAGTTATAGAAATTTTCATGAGAGTTTGTATCTAATTACATACATTATTAAATGCTTACTAAATATCAATATAGATGTTGCATTATAAGATTTTCCTCATACTATTGCGTATCACACTTTTCCTGAGAAAACATTTGTTATCAGCGTGAAACAACTAAACAGAGATAAACTACTATGTATATATTGTTAAGGTATAAATCGTTAAACAATTATTTACCAATGTATTCTATTATGAGCAATGTATCATTTACCAATTTATTCAACAACAAGACGTGACGACCGAGAAAAGAAAACAAAAATATAAAGAAAGTAATATTAGGGCTACATGCGATAATTACTAGCAAATGGGCTATCTTGCTCCAAGTGTCTCCTACAAATCTTATCATCATTAAATATACGATGACGTTACAAACAACAATTATAAAGACAGTAAGTATACTCGTTTGTTATTGTACTGACCATATACTTACGAGTCTTCATGCTACAGTTCTTGAAACTTACCAAGACTTACCACTTACAACTCGTAAAGTTGAAAAACAAAACGAGAGCATAATAGACCAAAAAATAAATGTTCTGCTATAAAATGCACAAGAATCCGGAGTCTTTGTTAAACTGATTTTAATTCTCAATCGTCGCGAACAGTAAAAAATATGTAGTAGAAGGAATGTAATAAAGGGGCTAATTATATAGGAGCCTGTGGCGGCAGCTCATTCCTTATGCATTCAGCGCGCCTTAATGCCTTCATTACCAGTTTAAAGTATTAAGCAAACTTTGAAGCCGGAAGACGTCTCACTGAGATTTGTTTAAGTGGTCTAGCGTTCCGTCTGAAATATCGGACCGGAAATGTTTGCACGAAAACAATTTCCTCTTCGATGATACAATATTGCCAAATCTGCAGAATTGTAATATACTTACGCATTTGTGTGAAAATACGATCTATGGTATATTACTTGAAGGCTTTTTATATCGTAGGTATAAGGTATGAAGACATGGAGTTTGATTCAAATATTTGGATTGTAAAGATCAAGAGGCGCAGAGATAGAGAGCCCTTTGAGGTACTCGAGTAATTGAGATGGACATTTATTGGACACAGGTGTAGAAATTAGATTTCCTTTGGCATAAAATATTTTCGGGTCTAGTCAAAATGTTGTTATATTCCGAAATCTCTCTCGATAATGAGTTTTCATTATGCACATATAGAGGTTTAAGCATATTTAATTCAACGGTTATTTAAACTTCTTTATTCTACTGATTTTAACGAAGCATCCGATATACGATTTTTATACTTTAATTTTTTTTTTCATTAATTTTGTTAGTTAACTTGACTTATTTAAGTTAAACATCAGATTTTTAGATTAATTAACATGGCATGTCAATGATAAATACATAGTTTTAATAAATATTCTGAGATGAAGTAAGAATGTATTTTCTTACATTAATTAACGATATTTATATTACAAATTTCGAAATGTTTGGTTGTTGGTTTGGTTGGATGTTTGGTACTCAATGACGAAATAACGGCTGAACGGCTCTAGTTGAAATTTCACACTGAGACATTATGGATTGGAATAGCTAATAAGCATCTTTTATCCCGAAAAAATATAGGGTTAAAATTGGGTACATTTGTTTGGTACATTTTTTTCGCATTACGAGGGATCGCCATGTCATTTTTTACATAGAAGTAGTTTAGGAGTCTGAAAAATGAAATTTGTTTCAAGGAAAATACACGTTTCCTGTATGATAGGACAGGATCAAAGAACTGCGCTAAAAATTTAAAACCAATGAAATCTCCTTAGTTTTAACCACGCACGGCTAAGTGAGTTCTCTTTAAAAAAAGTTTAAATTATTGAAGTAGTTAGGTATATACTATATATGTCATGTTTTTTTTTAACGCGGGTAGAACCGCGGCGCATAATTAATCTACATTCCCGATCTTGAAGTCGACGCCATTACCATTTTGTATCGCTTTGTATGTTCATTTATTTCTTCAAATTTACCAATTATTACTTTACTAATATTCGTATATACGGATAGAAACTCATTTGTGATAAACTTCATATTGTGATCCTATTTTTATTGGGGCCAACGAATTTTCAGTATCGTAGATTAAGCTTTGTACCTTCCGACATGAAGAGACCTTGGCATGTAATATAAGATGAGACGCCAACCTTTTTCACCGATAATTGCCAATGAAATAATTAGTGCCATTAAACAATCACCTATCTTTGAACAAGGTGCTATAAAACTTAGCTTTTAATGGCTTGTTATAAAATGAGAAATCATGAGTCACAAAGGGGAGTCTTCCCTTCGAACAGCAATTGGGAGCCGTTAATGGCCGGTATTAGAGCCATGCTTATGAGTTTCATTAGTAGTAAGACCACGAGCGATTCATATAAGAACGTGCCTTTATTAAAAGCGACGTGGCGGTTTTGAAAATTACTTAATAAGCGCGAGGTATTGCACAATTCCTGTTCATACCGCAGTAAACGTTTTTCTACGAGATTGACTATTTTCAACCTGATTGTATGGAATTAAATCCAATCTATAAATACAGCATAACAATTACCCTAATATGTTTGAGGATTGTTATCATAATAAAATAAGTGAGTACCATACCATAATAAATTAGCATAATAGTGCCTATCTGTGATTGTATCTCAGTTTTCAAATATTTACACGATACACATCTCGCCTCTCATATGTACAGAGTAATCTTGCTAAATTGATTCTGATGAGGGATTTTGCTTCATAAAACATGTACGTACCTAGGATTTACCGTTTTAAAATTATTCATTATCGTAAAACAAAACAACGAATGACAGAGTCCCAGGATCACTACATCAGGATAAAAAATATTTTTACCTATCCATACCACCTACCAACTATCTAAGCACTTGCAGGCAAAAGGACCCCTTGGGAAGAAAACAGGATATAATTTTAGATAGACCTAAAATATATTTTATTAAAATTATTTATAATACTTATTAAAATAACTTTTATTAAGTGCCAAAAAATAATTTCAAAAATAAATTCTTCTGAATAAATTTGAAAATGTCGAATATGATCTCGGTAATATTATTTCACAATTTTCGAATATGAATACAATTTCAATATTGCAACCGAAGCTTTTGATTCGTAGAAATTGATCAAAGGTGACTTTGCTATGAGTCTATATTTCTTATTACAATACGAAAGGTGTACGTAGATACATGTATAAGCGTGTTTATAATGTCTTGGATCATGTATCACAAGTATCTAATACATACAATTAACTGTAAAACAACATAAAACATCGCATGAGCTATCAGAATTTATAGTAACAAAAAAGCGTAATAAATATTGTAAACGTAACTGAAGTATTACACAAAAAAGTGACTACGAAGGAACTTGGTTTTCGGTGCGCTTTCGTGTAATTTATGTATGACGGCGCAAATGCCAATTTATTGCTGAGTAATGGCACCGTTTGGAGATCTGCAAATGGGCTAGCCGAGTAAGAAGAGAAATGGTTTGAAACGTGCGCCGCTAAATGTATTTATAATTTATTCATCAGCTGATACAAATCCGAACTGTTATTGCAGAATTGTTGTACGATTTCCAACCACCCCAAATGTATATTTAAATCTTGCGTAGCCGAGAATTTTATAAACTGTTTATTGATTGCCACCTACAATACATTATCAATAATGATCTTTAAATTACTTTGCTGTTAAAGTTACATCGACGATCTTACCTTAGCGTATTTTGAGTTTACTTAAAATGGTTTTTAGGTAAATTTGAAATACGCTAAAATAACCGGGGCAAAATGTTCCATCTTTAAGTTTATTTGCGGTCCCAGATTACGGACTGTTATGTATTTATCTTGAAGATAGCGAAAGTCAAGAAGCAATTTATCCAGTAAAATGAAGTTTCAAATTTTAATAGACCGTCCCTGGAACCTTACGAGATTCGGTCCTTTGAACCAATGGTCGATTGCAAATTGCTTTTTCGACAATTTCGTTTCACCTTCATCAAATAATGCAAGATTGACCAAATTATTCAAATAATGAAATTTGATATCTGCCAAAATGTTAATAACATCGTCCAATTTGTTAAGTCAATTTAGGAAGATTTGTAAATGTGTTGTAGTGCGCAGCTTAAGTAATAATATGTATAAATAAATATCTATTTACAAAAACTAACACAAAAATTAAGGGTCCGACATTTTTACGAAAGCGGATAAGTTACAAATGATAGTACCGACGTCTGAATCGAATGTACATAAAGTACGCCATCTAAAACAATAAATTATTTTCTCTTGTGCGATCACATTAGCGCTGACTGTATTACAATGGTTGGACAATGAGTCGCGTTTAATCTAACTTTCTTTTTTCCTTCGTGGGCAAACAGAAAGAATGGCCACACCCACACAAGGAGAACACGACGGGTCTTAATTAATTAGCGAGCATTTCTTTATTGTGACGAACTCCGTGCAGATGTTTGTGAGCAAATCTCTTCATTTTATATTAATTACAATTCCTTCATTCTGACCCACCGCAAAATAAAAATATATAGCCGCCAAACTTTTCTGCCTAAAAACAGTGTAAGAGCGCTCAACAGTATTGTTGTAGGTGTGTTATAAGTGATATACTTATCCGAGGTGTTCCAACTTAGTCCTTAGGGGCAGCAACGCATTTGCGACCAACTTTACGTAATAGGTACACCCCTAACATGTCTAAAATTTAATTAAAAATATCCACAGGTCCCCCTTGGCCAATGGCCACTTACCATTGAGAAAACTAAAACGAAAGAATGCTACACTATTTTTTCTAAGATTTCTTGAAAACAATATATACAAGGAAAAATCCAATACGAAACGCTTTTAAATAACGAATAAAAAAGTATTTTGATTTGCTACAAAATTGTTAACGAAAAAGTTTGGACATTCGTAGTCAAAGTAGCGTAGAGTAGTGACATGCTTGCAACTCCTGTCATTGACGGATGCGGCTGCACTGTGCTCGTTACAGAAACGGACATTCCATCAATAGCCATCAATAGCCACGCTTTTAACGAGCTCAGACGTTCGGAAACGGTCAGTTTTATTCGTCCAAACTGCGCTAAATGAATCACTTTGTCGTAACTCCATTTCGGTTGCACGGAAATTGCAGTGCCTACTTCGTCGATTAAAAATGTTTTACAAGTTAAAACATCTGAAAAATAAATGCAATTACTACTATTGGTATTTTGTTTGTGAAAGAATTTCCTTTTAGCAAAAGCTCTGTGTATAGTTAACTTTATTATTAAATACCAATGAATGTATTTGTTGATAATGATGATATTGACAAGTTGATAATCATAGTCCTTATTCGGTTAAAGCAACAAAATCGGTATAATTAAACACCTGCTACTACCGAGCTAACTAAACAAATAAATACAAATAACATCCAACACCTACCATTTCATCCTAATTAGAGAGTCAATAATATAACATATAAATGTTCTAAAAATGGTTGATGCTAAATACGAAGATACAAGTACAGGTATAGGTAAATAAAGGTACATACATACCTCACAAATAGAAAAATGTGTTCCTATAATGTGTTAAATTGTAGAAGGTACCTCACCTTACCGTCAGATGAATAGAAAAAACCGCCAACCTTGCCTCCCAAATCCATCTGCAGACTACAATCGTGGCTACATTATGCGCTAGCATGTGGCCGAATGAAGTAAGCACAACTTGTATTCTTAAAGAGTCCTTTCGCACTTCACAATGCCCTCACGGTTGCACAACTGGTCCACATGCACATTAGAAGCGAGCAGCGAATACAGAAAGTGTGTATAATCTTAATAAGTACAAGACCACGGCGCATGAAGCGACAATAGAACAAAGGAAACTAAAACTAAAGTAAACTTTCCTAATCTTACCGACCTACAGTTTAACAAAGATTGAACACAGGATATGAAATCCACGTGAATTGTATTTTTTACTTACAATCTATACTTAATATTATAATGAAGTAGTTTGTTTGTACAGGCTACTTTTAGAAAGTTCTGGTTCGAATCTAAAAATTTATTGAGGAAGGCTTCAGGCTATATAACATCACGCTATGTTTGTTTTTTTTTCTTATTTAGTACCGAGTTAAACCGCGTAGCACACCTAGCCAGTAATACAATGCTAAATCACTAGTTTTGCTTAGTAGAATAATAGACTAAGTACTAGTCGAGTTCACCTATGAATTTTATCATACCAACAAAGTTTT